>CM040443.1:19370749-19430764 GCA_022749755.1 Azadirachta indica
AAAACAAAGGAACGATGGGGTCCAGGTATACTTGGTAGAATTTGTAGTCATCTTGGTTTGTTTTGCATATTTTAGATGTGAAAAATTCTTGCATGGAACAATTTAACGTTGGTGGTAGATTATGTTTGTAATATCAAAAGATGATCAACAGTTATTTAGTAGTCTAGTGATTTCATTAACCCTGGTTGCCTTTGCTTTTATAGTAAATTGGAAGAGGATCCTTCATTGATATCTTACTGTAACAGGCATGGCATGGAAGGCAAAGGCAACGTGCTACACGAGCTGAGAAATTGAGGTTCCAGGCCCTGAAGGCTGATGATCAAGAAGCATATATGAGATTAGTAAAGGAGAGCAAGAATGAACGATTAACCACACTTCTTGAAGAAACAAATAAGCTCCTTGTTAATTTGGGAGCTGCTGTCCAACGTCAAAAAGATGCTAAACTTTCAGATGGCATTGAACCCTTGAAAGACTCAGAAGATGATTTCCTTGACTTGGATGCTTCGGAGAATGGGACCCCTAGGGATTCAATTCCTGAGGAAGATGACATTATTGATTCTGATCGCAATGATGATTCTGGTGATTTACTTGAAGGACAGAGGCAATATAACTCTGCCATTCACTCTATTGAGGAGAAGGTAAAGATAAAGCCTTGTTATCTGCAGCATGTTTCTTTTTACAGTTTTCTCTGTTGAGGTGTACATATCTTGTTGAAAAAACTGGTAGAGTGGCCTCAAGATTAGTGTCGTCTTTCTGTAATTTAGAGACCTCAGTAGAATGGGCATCTAAACATTGATGCAATATGAATGACTTTTTGTGGACTGGTAAGTTTCAGGAAGACTACAATAATAGCACATCGATTGCCTCTTTATGTTTTGTCTTTAGCTCATTGACCACTTTGTATCTCCCAGCTTTCTTTGCTATCTAATCTGTAAGATCATCTTACATATTTTCTATATACATAATATTTTCATTGTACCAGTGTGCATGTTTCTTTTAGTTAATTCCAGCATAGAGCCCAGGCGGACTATATGGTGTGCTTAGAAATTTTGTGACTGTTCTTGTATACCCATAGTGGTCTAATTAGCAAAGATATGCTAAATGCTTCTATATAATGTTTTAAAAGTTAAGCATAAGATGCTAAGTTATGATTGACAATTATATGGTGAGTCTTCTATTTCTGATGTTGCAAAAAATAGTGGTTGGGTACGCATAAGTTTTCTTGAAATTTTTTATCATCCATTATACCAGAATGTGAAAATCTTAATTTATTGTTTTCCTACAGGTAACTGAGCAACCAACCTTGCTTCAAGGTGGAGAATTAAGGCCATACCAGTTAGAAGGCCTCCAATGGATGCTCTCCTTGTTCAATAACAACCTAAATGGAATTTTAGCTGATGAGATGGGACTGGGAAAAACAATACAAACCATTGCTTTGATTGCGTATCTCATTGAGAACAAGGGTGTGATGGGTCCCCATGTGATAGTGGCACCAAAGGCTGTGCTTCCCAATTGGATCAATGAATTTTCAACATGGGTTCCTAGGTAAAGACAACATTGTTGATGAAGATTTTTTGTGTTTGTATGCGTGTGTGCATGAGTATGTGGGTGAGGCTGTGTGCACGCGTGCACTTGCCTGTATGCGGATTAGGGTGTGGCTTATGTAACTTGCATTACTCTTGCATTTTTATCCAATGCAGTATTGCAGCTGTTGTTTATGATGGACGTCCGGATGAGAGAAAGGCACTAAGAGAAGAGTTCTTTACAGAGAGAGGAAGATTTAATGTGTTGATCACACACTATGATCTTATCATGAGAGACAGACAATATTTGAAGAAAGTACACTGGTACTATATGATTGTTGATGAAGGGCATCGTTTAAAGAATCATGAGTGCGCTCTTGCAAAGACTATTGCGGGGTATGATCTCTTGTGCACCATGTAGGCCTTGCTTAACATTTTCTCAGAAGCTCTAAAAAAATAATATTTTAAGATTCAACATTACTAAGCATTAGTTAAATCTATTGGCTTGAGCTAAAATTGTTGCAAACAGGAAGATTTTTTGTCCATTATTTTGTCCTTCCGCCGCTTAAATCACGTTGTGATTGCAGAAGAAGCAACTTTCACGTCAACCTTTTAGTTATTGCATATTGTTCTTTCATAGCTACTGTTTTAACAAATTTTTGTCCCATGCTTATTCTGGTCTGTGTTTCTAATGTTATTTTGGACATGTATTATGAGAAGATGAAGAGGCCTTCTCTGACCAATTATAAACTTGTATGCAGCTATCAGATTCAACGTAGACTTCTGTTAACCGGGACGCCTATCCAGAATAGTTTGCAGGAATTATGGTCCCTCCTGAATTTTCTCCTCCCAACAATTTTTAATTCTGTTGAGAATTTTGAGGAGTGGTTCAATGCTCCCTTCAAAGACAGGGGTCAGGTTGCTCTTACAGATGAAGAACAGTTGTTGATTATTCGTCGTTTGCATCATGTAGGTGTTGCTCCTGGTTTTTGTATCTTTTCTTTTTTTTTTTGTTGAATTCTTTTATCTAATGTATTTGCTTGATTGTCAGGTTATAAGGCCATTCATTTTGAGAAGGAAAAAAGATGAGGTAGAGAAATACCTTCCTGGGAAATCCCAGGTCATCCTGAAATGCGATATGTCAGCATGGCAAAAAGTATACTATCAACAAGTTACAGATGTAGGCAGAGTTGGGCTAGATACTGGTTGGTAACTTCTTCTCCTCCATCCCATTTGTGTGCATGTTTTGTGTTCCCGTTTCTTCGTATCCAAAATCAAGTTCATTGACATTATGAAATCCAAACATGCGAAAAGCCTTTCACCCCTCTTCCCCTCCCCAGTCCTACAAAATAACCTTCTTTCATGGTATATCAAGATGGTTCTATCCGAAAAATTGCTTGATTTGATTGGCATCTCCAGCAGAAATTGGGTAGCAAGAATTGCTTTTACTGTTATGCTCTCAAATTCATTGATACTATTAAAGAACATAAATTATATTGAATCTCTCCTATATGTTAAGTATCTTATATAGGCTAAAATAATAAGCAACAACAACTAGGAATCTTCATATATTTGGAATCCTAAACAAACTAGAAAAAAACTAATAATTCTTAAATTGGAAATATACTTAATAAGACTAAACTTAGTGAAACTAAATAAGTAAAATTTCAATTCTGATACTTATCCTCAAACTCAAGTTGGAAGCGAATGCAAGTGAGAAGATCCCAAAGCAGTTGTAGTATTGAGAGGTGATCGAAAAATCCCAAAGTAGTTAAGAGAGGAAAACCGATAGTGTTTTCGAAAGGTGAGGAGTACTAGTAGTATCTTTCATTGGTGAGGATTGCTTTCCATAGGCGAATAGTAGTAGTAATGCTTTCCATGGGCGTGCCTCCCATAGGCGAGTAGTAGTGAAAGTGCTAACCATAGGTGAGTAGTAGATGAAGGAGCTAATATATTAGGATCTTGCGAACAGTACCTTACTACAGTAAACGGGGCCAGTACCATAGCTTGGAATAGGGTTTCTAGAATTTTTTTTTTCCTAGGGTGTTCAGAATTGCTTTTCTTTTTTTCTTTTAGAAAATTAAATCATGCTCTTGCTACCAAAACTTTTCTAATATGAAATCTCAAACTTAAGATCGAACCCGTTCTGATACTATATTATACAAAATAAAATTATATTGAATCTCTTTTGAATTTTAAACTAGGTATATAGAAATGTCTTTTGTAACCTAATATAATAAAGTAACATAAAGTAGGAATCCTCATTAATTAGAAATCTTAAACAAATTAAGAAAAATTACTAATGTTTAAATTAGAAATATACTTGATAAGACTAAACTAAGTGAAACTAAATAAATCTAATTTCAGTTGTAACAGATACAATTTTCAAAATGCAAACCAAACAGTGACCCCGATATGCCAATTAATTTTTTGTAGTTCAAATGTTAGTATTTGTCTCGTTTTCCACAATTTTTTCATCAACGACAGCTGCACAACTGCTACCTTTAATTTTAAAGTCAATGTGTGTATTGCACCCTTTTTTGGTTTAATTATTTGTTAATTGCAATCATCTTCCATAATCTCTGTTTGCCTGTATATGCTTACCTATTTGCTGGAATAAAAGGTTGCTCCATATTTACTAAGAGGACAAAAATGTGCAGGTTCGGGGAAATCAAAGAGCCTACAGAACTTGTCAATGCAGCTGAGAAAGTGTTGTAACCACCCATACCTTTTTGTGGGAGAATATAACATGTGGCGCAAGGAGGAGATCATCAGAGCATCTGGGAAATTTGAGCTACTTGATCGTTTGCTACCAAAACTTCGTAGATCTGGGCATAGAGTCCTGCTCTTCTCACAGATGACTCGTCTCATGGACATTCTTGAAATATATTTGAAGCTTAACGATTTTAAGTATCTTAGACTTGATGGCTCAACAAAAACTGAGGAAAGAGGAGTGTTACTGAAGCAATTTAATGCTCCAGACTCTCCTTACTTCATGTTTCTCTTGAGCACTCGAGCTGGAGGACTTGGTCTTAACTTACAAACAGCAGATACTGTCATAATCTTTGATAGTGATTGGAATCCACAGATGGACCAACAGGCAGAGGATCGAGCCCATCGAATTGGGCAAAAGAAAGAAGTCAGGGTTTTTGTGTTGGTCAGTGTTGGTTCAATTGAAGAGGTGATCTTGGAACGTGCTAAGCAGAAGATGGGCATTGATGCCAAGGTCATCCAGGCAGGACTTTTCAATACAACTTCCACAGGTATGTTATACTTCAACTTCATGCAGTAACTTAGATATAGCATGTGTTCTTAAAATAAGTAGGAAATGGTTTGTTTGTTTGGCCTTGCTTCCAGGTAGTGGGTTCATTTCTTTAATGTTTTATAAGAAAATAGGTCTTCTGCTGCTGCAAAAAATGTGGGTACCTTTGCATATCTTGTCCCTAAATTGTTGTTGAATTTCTATGGTCTTAGTAATTTGAAGGTCACTTTCCATTGATAGACCATATTTTCATTCCATCAATAAACTTGTGCTGTTTTGGGCACATGCATATGTTTTTTTCAACTACTAAAAATAATAAAAGCAAAGAGAAGTTAATACCAGGCATCAACTGTAACATATCCCCAAATACTGAACACAATAGGAGCTAAATTTTTGTAAATGTTCTATATTTGCTAGTACTCATACAGATCAAAATATGTCTATAATAGATTGTTAAATTTTCAGTCACAGGGATCTGTGGCCAGCGGCCAGTGGCCAGTGGCCAGGCTACTTTTCGTCCCCATGCAGCTATATCTATCTATTGCATGCTGATAAAAATGTTCTGAAAAGACCTTTTTGTGCTCAAGCCCTTATGAGGCTCTCATTGTTTGGATAAATTGGACACCAAGACATATTAATGACTTCTCCAACTTCCATCCCCGTCCTGCTAATTTCATTTATGCATGCTGACATAATTTTTCTAAAAATAACCTCACCATGGGACCTTCTCTTTGGATTGATTGAACACAGATTAAATTTTTGTGATTTCCTTGTTTCTGCAGCTCAGGACAGAAGGGAAATGTTGAAGGAGATAATGCGGAGAGGTACGAGCTCTCTTGGGACAGATGTGCCAAGTGAGAGAGAAATCAACCGCCTTGCTGCTCGCACAGATGAAGAATTCTGGATGTTTGAGAAGATGGATGAGGAGAGAAGGCAAAAAGAGAATTATCGATCTCGTCTCATGGAAGATCATGAGGTTCCTGAGTGGGCATATTCTGCACCTGATAATAAGGAAGATCAGAATAAAGGTTTTGAACATGATAGCAGTAGCATTACTGGAAAGCGGAAAAGAAAGGAGGTGGTTTATGCCTGATACATTGAGTGATTTACAATGGATGAAAGCTGTGGAAAATGGTCAAGACATATCAAAGCTTTCAAGTTCAACTAGAGGAAAGAGAAGGGACCATCTTCCATCGGAGGGCAACGAATCGCCTAGTAATGGTACAGGAGCAGAGAGAAAGGTTTTAGATGGGAAGAGTGAAAATCCACCCATGGTGAGTGAGGGAACAAGTGAGGATACTTTTGGCTCAGCCCCAAAAAGACTGAAATATGAAAGGAGAAACCCAGAAAATTCTGACATTCAGAGTGCTGAAAAGTCTGAACATAAGGGTGTTCAAGGAGGTGGCTTGAATGGGCATATATTTACATGGAATACTCACAGGAAGAAAAGATCAAGTTATGTGGTTCAGACTTCCTCTTCTGATTCTAGAGGGCAGAACTCAAATGGAAGAGGAAATGGATGGACTTGATATAAACGACTTTGAAAAAAGAATGTATGGGATGAGCTGAAAGGTGCCTGCACATTCCAAATTTGCCTCAAGTTGCTGGAATTTCATACAAGGTTTGGCGATTATCGGTCGCATTGCCCCAACAGCTGGGCATATCAAGTCACAAAGTTAAGGTGTTTTCTTTTTTTGTTCAACTGGTGTGATCATGCCTTATTTTGAGTCCACCAGTTCTATTCATTCCAGCACTTAACGTGTTTTCCCCCACAAAAGCTGTATGTAAAACTATCCCAATTTATGAAATTCACCTTTTAATTTAATTATGAATACTGATTTTAGACATTATATTCCCAATTGCATAACAATGTACTCAAACGTCGTTCCTACAGCTTTACAATTTTTTCCAGAATTAGTTAGATCAACGGGTTGATTAGATTGTAACAAATGCACTTTCCGAGTTTTTATAAAGAATGTTGAGGAATTCAAGGGTTTTCAACTGGAAAACGTTCGCCTCAATCCTGAAAATGGTCTTTGCTGGCAGCGTGGCGCTTCCCCCTTTCTCGCAAATATTTGTAAATTAAAATAATTTATTTGATCTGCATGCGCTTCCCCTCGCGGGGATACGACATGCAATTAAGTTTCTAATTTCCACTTAGTAGGGCATTTCCACAGTCCAATTTCTAAAATTTATCTCCATTAATTCTCAATCTTGATCAAGACATTCAACAACGTACATACTGAAGAGTAAGATATCAGCACCTCAACCACATAAAAATTAGCTAGCATCACTGGCAATATTAAAATAAAAATATTACAAGATCTGCAGCCACATTGACTGACTTGAGATTTAGAGGTCCACAACAAAAAGATGCAAAAAATTCCCCTAAATCTTTCCTACAAATAAAATATAGTTTAAACCTTCACTGGACTAACAGCTACTGCCCTGCTCATGCATCGTAAGAATTAACAGAACAGTTAACCCAAAATGCTGTGAATGTCTTACAATTATTGAGGCTACAAATGTCTCTGCCACAGCAGATTCCATATAAAGAAACCTGACACAAGAGAACCTTTAATCATCTTGTTTAACTTCAAGATTTTTCAGCTTCGATTCCAACCCATCCTCATCACCTTTGTCCTCCCCAGATTCCTCGTCATCATCTCCTCCCTCAGGATCATTCTCCTCCAAGGATCCAAGCAAGTTGGTAGATTTTTTAAAATATTTCTTTCAACTCATCAATGCCTTCATCAGATATGATATTTGAGTCAATATTCAGCAGCTTAAACCCAGGTTTTTGAATAACAACCTGAGCCAGGTGTCGAGCCCCAGCCCTTCGTATATAGTTGGTGCTCAGATCAACTTCCTTTAGGTGGTCATGGCCTTGTTCCAAGGCTTTACTGATCTGGATAGCACCTTCATCCTTAAGTTCATTCTCAGCTAAATTCAACTTGGTAAGATGCTGCTTTGCAGCTATACAAGCAGATAAAATGGGAGCAGCTTCAGCAGTAATGTCATTGCCAGCCAGCTCCAGAACTCCAAGTAACGGAGCAGATTCCTTAAGAGAATTAGCTATAGCAATGGCACCCTCATCTTCCAAGTTGAGATAGCTAAGGTAAATCTCACTGAGATCATCATGTTTAGAAAGAGATTTACTCAGAGCAACTCCGGCTTCTACACCAAACAAGTTGTCCCGCAGGTCAAGCTTTTTCAAACGAGTACAAGTCCCAAGTGCTCCTGATAAAGCAGTTCCTCCTTCTGAGCCTATCCTAGTAGATGAGCACCGGAAATCCTCTAACAATGGAGAATGCTTCACAACCTCAGAGATAGCAAGTGCACCCTCATCTCCTGTCATGTTATTATGAAACTGAAGAACCCTAAGCTTCTCTGTGGAGGGAATCAACTCACAAACTGCACATGCAGCTTCCTCTGAGATGCCATCATTCATTAAATAGAGCTCCTCCAGGCAACTCTGAGATTTCAATAGTGCTCCAAAAGCCCTAACACCCTTCTCACCCAAGGCATTGTCTGACAGGTTCAAATATTTTAAAATGCTACCTTCCAGGGCTGTTGAGAATATATTCATAACCTCAAGAGCTTCCAACTCTGGTCTTCCTGCAACAAAATCTGACAGGTCAACTTCCTTCAGCTGACTCTTGAGGGAAACCAAAATGGGCTCAGCAACTCGAGCCGCTCCTAAACCAAAGCTTCTATTGCTAAAGCATATCTTTGTGTAAGAGTTTCCAGGCTCCTTTAATGGCCATAGAATCTCCTCAGCCTCCTCTGCCTCAATAAATGCACGGTGTCCTTTGGATATATCAAAAAACGTTTCATGCTCCACAGTGACTTTCTCCAATGGCAGCTGCTCCCTGTCACCATTAGTTTTCTCAGATGACAGAACCTCCCCATCTTCCTTTGTTCTAGGGCCTCTCTTAAGGACTTCCAGCAAAAGCTTACTGCATTCTCTAGCATAAAGCTGCACTGCAGAACTTCCATCACCGTCAGGCTCCTTTTCATAGTGCTGATTTGCAGTGGAGAAAGCTGCATTCTCAATTTTTTTTGCATTTTCTTCGGCCTCTTCTGGGGTCAGAACACCATACCTCTGGGTGAAAATGGACTTAGTCATGAGATTTTTATTCATACGCTCAACAAGCATCTGTCTAGTGTTTTGGCTTGGGGGCCACAGTTTAATAGAAAATGGACGTCGTTGTGTTTCCGGTGATACAGCATCCATGGCAAATAAACCTGCAAAAAAGTGCCACAAATATGCTGACAACTTCAACACATAAATACTAAAATAGTGATATAAGAAATACTTATTTTTTAACTACTAAACCACCAACAACAGGAGTAGTAATATTTCCCAACTTGCATATTAACAAGTACATTAACACAAAAGCCAATACTATTGTTCAGAAACCTATCAATAAACTTGAAAATATTCATTCTTCATAGTTTCTTAAGGAATACATGTACCTAAATAAAGATAACTATACAAGTACATAAAAAACTGTAGTTTAAACTAGAAAACCCGGGGGTCCGGAGAACAAAAGAAATACATTTCGGACTTTACACATCTCCAGTCTATTTTCGTTTATATCACTCAATAACCAAACAAAGATGTTCATTAAAGACGTCTCATTTCAACAGGAAAAAAAAAAAATCAATATTTTGACAGAAACATAAAAACATTTTGATTATGTATCCTAACATAAAAAATACGAGATATGCACCAGCAATGGATATACAAGTACAGTACATGGCAAAAGACACTGTAAGTTCAACAAAACAACAAGAATCACCACAAAGAATCAAAATTTCCTATAAAAATTTACCGATCTGAAGTAAAATTAAGCATTTAACAAGTTTTAAACACAAAAGATTCAGTTACAAAGATTATGAGTTCTTCACAAGTTTAAATCCCAGGAATGACAAAATGAAAACGAAACTTACTCTCTCTAAATCTGAATCTCCTGGTTGCGGTTAGCTGAAACCAAAATAGTTCAAAGAATACAGAGAAATGTTTAGACAGAGAGCGAGTGGAGGGAAAAAGGACGTGAACTGAAAGTGATGAGAGCGAAAGGTTAGGTTTTCGAATTTACTGGTTTTGGGATCACAAATAAGTGACCCTGTTTGGAAAAGAAAGTAATAGTGTTCCAACTTTGGATAAATCGATATGATCAAATGGAATAGAACCCCCTTCGGCGTTTATACCGCTTGGTAGAGGCCTGAAATTGGTACTAAAGATTATTTTAGGTAATGAACATTCTTTCAAACGTTAAATAAATAGTCGTGAAACTCAATGCAATTAATCTACTACAAAGATTCAATTAATCCAAAATTGTAATAAATTTTTTACGTGTCAATCAATATCGGTACTAAGCACAAATATACTTTCTCAACTGAGTAAAAGAAAGTTATTAAGGGATCCATAAAGTTATATTGATGACTCTTACCAAATCATTCTAGTAAAAGGAGGAGGATTACTGGCAAAAGCATATTCTTAATCATTTGATTAATCAAATAGGCAAATAATTTTAAGCAAAAAATTGCCATCATTTGATTATAAACGTTAATTGAAGTTAAAGAAATCTAGCACTAGATCACACGTGTTTACAATTAGCTTACAGCAAAATCTAAAATGGGACCCCAATGTGACAATACAATTAAACTGCAGTGTAAAAAAGGTCACCAAAATTTGCGAATACCATTCGGTCAAATGAAAATCACAACCATTCGCTGAATGTGGACCGCCAAATTTTGTTTATTATGAGCAGAGGTTTGGTAGCTTTTGCTTTACCTGGGACCACGGGCCACTATGTCTCGCTAAATTCCAGATATCTTCTGCGCAAAGCTGTCTATTTGATGGAGGAAAAAGAAAAAGGATAGCGCAAAGTCGAGAAAAATGAGGCCAGGGCCAGGCCCAGACTTGAGGCTATAATGACAGCCCAAGCGAGTCCTGCCTTCAAAACTCAAGTATCACGCTTACTTTGTTATAAAATATACTTGGAAATCTGCAGACAAAAGTTTCTAATTGGCAGGATTCGTTTTCATTAATGTGTAATTAGATGCAGAGTTTGCTCAAATCGACTGTCATGTGAAGCAGTTCAACTCGAAAAACAAAATTAGAACAGAAATTGTCAAACACAAACAGGCTGACAGAAAGAAAAAACGCATGCTGTACAGCTGCGAGGTATACAATTTCCGCAGACTTTCGGCACTACTTCATTGTACAACCCTTTTCTGCCCCAACCAAAACATAGAGCTGATTTGGTCCTGCTGTAAGTTGAGTGTCCGCAGACTCGTTCAAATGGCGCTCTTTAAAAAGTGATTCGGAAAAATTGCAACATATTTGCAGAATTAAATGCTATTCTTCTTTTTAGTTAACCACTGATCGGTTGCATGTGATCCTCAAATTCAAAGTTATTTTTAAGTTAAAAAAAGGACACCACGTACATACATATATCATTAGTCCAGCTCATAAAGAGTTGGAAGTTCCCAATCTAAACAATTGCCCGGAAGAAATGGAAACATTTATGAACTACTGCAACATCTAAGGGGTAAAATTCGGGCTCAAAAGAAAATTGGCAGAATGCCAAAATAGCTTCAGAACTGCTCGGGATGTCAGATAATCTATACAATCACAAAACATAAATAAATAAATAAACCAGTTCCTATTTGGAATATCGTTAATAGATGGGCATATATTTTGTAAAAGCACCAAACCAACATAAACTATTTATTCTCGCCAAAGCAGAAAAGCACATCTGAGCAACTTACAGACTACAAGTGGCTTTTACAACGATAAATTTATGATCACAACCATAAGAAAATTTAATCAACAAATTGTATCGAAACCTTCAGTTACATACAATCGGAAGTGCAGAACCTCACTAGAAACATATTTACACTCTCCACCAGCAAAACCCCAGAAATATCTTTTAACATTTGCACCCAGATCAAATGGGCTACAAGGAAACGTTATTCCAAGCACACCTTAAGTAAACTAGAGTTCACATTCCATTACCACGATTCAGGATGCGCAAGGTCATGTCACCTGTTATGCATTATAAACATTTAACGCTACTTTAAATTAAGCTTGATCACTAACACGAGAGACTATGACAAGTAACAAACCACCTTCTACTTAAATTAAGCTTGAACACTAACACGAGAGAGACTGACAAGTGACAAAACACCTTCTACCTAGACACTCACTAACAGTTACGTTAGTTTTTCTGAAACAAGATTATGCATTTTAAAACAAAATTCTATTCAAAACAAAATTCGGCTTCAACAATCATCAAAAGTAATAACATAATACCATTTAAAATGTTCTTGACCATCATCTAATCTGTTAAGAATTCCCAAATCAAATGGGCTAACTGCCCAAAGCTTGACGAGCTTTCCACAATCCAACACAAAGATGCTTAAGGAACAAAAGATACTACATAATTAAACCAATTTTGATGCTTGTTAATTTCATAAATCACATAGAAGAACAATTCAAAACCCATAAGAACAACAAGGACCAAATCCATCCCAACTAAAAAAAATTGCAAGCAGCCCAATTGCTGAGTACCCAAAAATCCAATCCATCATGATCAGAATACACACGATCCATAAACACTTAACTTAAGCAAAGCCTACCAGCATTCATCATCAATAACATAAAGAACACAAATATGAAGTCATAACCGCTAACAACGATTTAAACAGAAGTTACTGCTTAATTTGCCATAAGAAAATCTCAAAACATTCATATATCCTTAACAGTAAGGACGAGCAATCAAAATCTAAATTGCCTGCAACATATTAATCCTTTAACAAAACCAAAGAGAAAAAAATAACAAAAACCTCTCGACTCTCTGTTTCTTCAACGGTAAGACTTCTGGAACCTAGCCCTGGCACCACGACCACCGAACTTCTTGGGCTCGCAGCGTCTAGGATCAGCCACAAGCAAAGTCCTATCGTACCTAACCAAAATGTCCTTAATCTCCTTCTTGCTCTGCTCGTCAACATACTTCTGGTAAAACGCTACCAGGGCCTTGGCAATGCTCTGACGGATAGCATAGATCTGAGATGTGTGTCCTCCACCCTTCACACGGATCCTCATGTCCACTCCGGCAAAACGGTGTCGTCCAAGCAAGAGTATCGGCTCGTAAGCCTTGAAACGCAGGATCTCTGGCTCCACTAGCTCGATGGGGCAGCCGTTAATCTTGATCAAGCCACGGCCACGCTTGCAGTATGTCACCGCCACCGCCGTCTTCTTGCGGCCGAAACATTGTACAGACTCGGTAGGCGCAGCCATGTTGAGCTCAGTGTGCTGTTGTGCGGTGTGCGCGCTTGCTGCCTTGAAACCCTAGAAAAGTTTTGAAACGAGGAAAAGATATACGAGGAGGTAAAGTGATATTAGGGATTTTTTTTTTTATCGACGGCTGTGATTGCTTTTCGGAAGGCTTATATACTTGTTCGGATGTAGATGTATTCAGCGTGCACTTATATTCCCCCTATGACACGTGTGACCAAATTTGTTTTCCTTTTTCTCCAAAATGTATATTTTCATATATAATATGTTTGAATTTTTTTCCACGTTCATATATTTTTATTCGAATACAAACTAATTTTAGGTAAGCACGTCACGGTAATATAATAAAATTTACTTGTGTACCAATACAAATAAAGTTATCATTTTTTTTTCTAATATTACTATTAAAAATGGGTTTAGATAGAAGATAGTAGTTTAGTGTGATGGGAATGTGGGATGATTAATACACGCAACACTCTCCCTTGTGCACTTTTAATTTTTTTTCTAATATAAGCCACAAAAATATACGCTTAACACATATCATTGGAAGTGGGATGTCCCTAATTCACTCTCTTTCTTTTCGCCTATATACTGATTTTAGCCACACTGATGAAATGCTCTTTTCGGTGATTCTCACTTGAAAATCCATTTACTCTTGGTCCTCAGGCTTTCTCGCCTTTTGCCTGCTATTTACTTTAAATGCTAAACTGCCTTTCGCATTCTCTCTTTGTTACTAGATACGGAAGTCCATTCGCATAGTAAGCAATTTCCCTCTCTTTATGAGGATGTTTCATTCTATTAATTTTTATATACTCGTTAGCTCTAAAACGAATAAGGCTTTTAAAGGAAATGATTATTTATTGGGTAGAAGATAATAACCCGATGCGATGGCGATGTGAAATGATTAACATTTTCCTTCACGTGCAACACTTTCCCTCACGCAAAGGGTAGATTAAATGCGTCTGAGAGGGAAAAGAAACAAGGATCTCATCAATACCAAAGTGTCCTGCTCTGATACCATGTCAGAAGTAGGCTTGGGTAGAACTCAGCACAAAAATTAGCTCAAGGGATAAAGATGTCTAATTCATATATAGGAAAAATAATAGCACGGTGCGATAGCGATGTAGTACTGTTAACACCTTTCCTCATGCGGAGGTAAATCAAATGCGTGAGAGAATAAATGAACAAAGATCTCACCATTACTGGAGTGTTCAACTCTAATATCATATCAAAAACGAGCTTAGGTAGAAGATAACAGTCCGGTGCAATGGCAATGTAGGACGATTAACAATTACATTATATCATATATCAATTAAAAGTTTATATATGACAATTATACTATGTTATGAATATTTACTCTCACTCTATTTATACATAATAGTTATACTGCATGCCAAATTTTGACCCAATTTACCTAAATAACAAGCACTTCTCGAACCCAAATTTGTAATTATCCTTTGACCAATGATTAAAGGGCATTATTATTTATTGTTGAAAAGTAATTTTTATTTTTTTTTTCGACGAACATACAAGCCATAGGAAATACATATTAACTAATAGTCTAATACGATTAGTGAGAAATGTAAATATGGATACCAAATAAATGTTTTTATTTTTAATAATAAATATTGGATTAACTAATTAATATGATATGTGAGAAATACTATCTTTATTTTAAGGAAAAATAAATAAATTTCATGTTTTATATTTCATTTTGTAAGTTATTCAAGATTTACACAATACAGAGTGGATTCATTTAACCTCCTACTTTCATGTGAGAAAATAAGAAATCAGTTGAGCTAATTGAATATATATTTAGTTGTGTTTTTATATATTTTGAGATGTCCGTATTTTCTAAAGTTTGGATCAACAATTACAGAAAACTATAAAATTTGTTTAATATTTACAAGAAAAAAAACAGCAAAATAAATACATTAAAATTAATATATCTTTTTTATCTTTTAACAATTATCTAAATAAAAATTTTAATTTTTAAATTTCAACAAATATGAACATTCATATTTAAAAGTTCTCAATACTTTATGCCTTATAGGTCTACCTCGATATTTAAAGAGAAATTAGGATAAGTCTTGTCAATTCTCTATAATAAATTTAAAATAGGCGTAGGATTTGAATTCCTATATTTTGTATCGCCTAAAAAAGAATAATTTCTCAATGCTTTAATTATTTCAAATTTAAATTTCAAAGAAAAGTTGATTGGTGTACTTATAAGTTAAGATAGCACTAAATATGTAAATTTATCCCTACAAGTAAGGATTTGGTGTGGACTGTGGAGAGAATATTAATTCTATACTCATGCACCTATTTCCGTTATAATTATTTTTCTTAATTCATTTCATACTGATCATATCCTTAATAAAATCTCTAATAACGGGCCCAACAAAAGAAACTTAACATCCTTAGCAACGCATAGACAAAACTAATCTCCTAATTTTTGACCACTACACTAATAACTATTAACTAATTAAAATGTAGTCTAAATTTGACTAAAAAATATCCACAAAAATGATCAATTCAAAAAAAAGTGGGAAACCGATCGACATCATACTTTGAATTAATGAGTCTAAGTTATAATGATTGGAAAATAAGCATAACAACAAAAGTCGAAATAGTAAGAATTTTAAAACATATGAAATCCTCAATAACCTCAAACAGAGAAGATAAGAGATAACCTCCTCAATTACGAACCATGAAATTAATTATATGCTCTCAAACTTTCATGCTCTCCAACTGTAAATAAATATATATTACAATGACAAGCATTCTTAAAATATGTTGTCTCTCGGTCCCAGCATTAAAAAACGGATCTCAATATAGAAAATCTTAATTGATCATTACTTACTGAGAAAAGAAGCGAATCATTTGATCATATTCTTAGTATTCTCATTCTCAGGATTGAATAGGTGGAAAGCATGATCCTCTCCCTCAACTTCAAACAGCTCTACTTCTCCTACAAACCCACTTTCCTTAACAACATTAACATACCAAATTCCTCTATCTCTGAGCTTATCCTTTTCAGCAACACAAACCAGTAGCCTACAGCACCCAAGCTTAGCCAAACTCAGCTTCCCTGGACCAATAGGATTCACCGATATATTGTCAATACCTCCAAGTGTTGGTAGATAAGAAAATCCTCAAATCAAATACTAAAAGTTCTGTTCACTGGCTTTTGATCCAATTGGAATTGAACCCCAAAAGTAAGGTTGTACAAGAATTGCTCCGAAAATCTTAACACCACCGCTCAAACTCTCTTCATCACCTGCTTGCATGGCTATATTGTGGCATATAATGCTGCCAGCGCTGTCACCGCTAAGGTACAATCTGTTGAAATCTCTGTAGTTTGATAACCAGGTCTCTTTATTATTAGAGTCTCCTTCAATTTTATAGTGAGACATGACCCACTGAAGAGCAGCCCAGCAGTCATTGTTAAAGTCTAAGGTTTGGTAGAATTTTCTTTTCTGTATATTTCTTAATAAGAGTAAGCCCTCTTATATAGGCAGATATACATGGATGTTATAGAGTTCTTATATTAAAAGGATACATCAAGGCACATTAATCATATCTTCTATGATACGTATCTCCTATATAGAGAGATATACTTTCTTCCATACAAATCTCCTATAATTTAGCTAACCACACGCTAACATTCCCCCTCAAGTTGGCGTGAAGATATCTTTTAAGTCTAACTTGTTTAGAGATTTATGAAAAACTTCAGCAGAAGCTACATGAGTTAAAATGTCTGCTAGTTGCTCACTTGATCAGATGAAAAGAATGTCCACCAACTTCTGGTTCAGCTTTTCTTTGATGAAGTGTCGATTTACCTCAATGTGTTTAGTTCGATCATGCTGCACCAGATTATTAGCTATTTCTCGAGCTGCCTGATTGTCACAGTATAGTAGCATAGGTTCCTTTGGCTTGAAACCTATTTCAGTAAGCAATATCCTAAGCCATATAAGTTCCTCTATATTCTGCTTCTGCTGAAGGTCTGGTTGTTAAATTTTGTTTTTTACTTCGCCATGTGACAAGATTTCCAGAAACAAATGCAAAGTAGCCAGAGGCGGACCTTTGGTCAGTGCTGTTTCCTACCCAATATGCATCAGCAAATCCCTTTACTTCTATATCACCATGTCTTTTAAAATTCAGCCCTTTTTCTGGAGCCCTCTTAAAATAACTCAAAATTCTCATCACAGTAACCATATGATCTTCACTTGGAGCATGCACAAATTGGCTTACCACATTAATGGCATATGCAATGTCTGGACGTGTGTGGGACAAATAAATTAATCTCCCTACCAATCGTTGGTATCTTTCCTTGTTTGTTGGGACTTAATCTGGGTAAATGGCAAGACGATGATTCTGAATAATAGGAGTTTCCACTGGTTTACATTCTAGTATACCAATTTCGGATAAGAGATCTAGTATGTACTTTCGTTGTGATAGGTATATACCATCCTTAGACTTTGCAACCTCAACTCCCAGAAAATATTTTAACCCTCCTAAATCTTTCATTTCAAATTCAGAAGACAAGCAGTCTTGTAGCCTTCTCATTTTGTCTATGTCATCATCAGTTACAATCATATCATCTACATATATGATGAGCAATGGAACTCTACCATCCTTGCGCTTGATGAACAAAGTGTGGTCTGAGTTGCCTTAGTGATAACAAATTCGTTTCATAGCTTCTATGAACCTTCCAAACCATGCCCTTGGTGATTGTTTCAAGCCATACAAAGCTTTACGCAATCTGCACACTTTTCCATTCGACTGTGGTGTATTGAACCCAGGTGGAAGATGCATATATACTTCCTTTTCCAATTCTCCATGGAGGAATGCGTTCTTTACATCAGATTGTTTTAAAGGCCAATTAAAATTTGCTACCAAGGATAACAAGACTCTAATGGTGTTCATTTTTGCAACTGGAGCAAAAGTTTCCTGATAGTCAATGCCGAATGATTGCATATACCTCTTCACCACTAACCTCGCCTTGTACCGATCAATTGTTCCCTCTGTTTTATGCTTGAGGGTGAATATCCACTTGCAACCCACTAGATTTTTTTTCCTGAAAGTAGAGTTACAATATTCCATGAGCCATTTTTTATAGTGCATCCATTTCAACTTGCATTGCCTCTGCCTATTTCGGGCTTTTTAGTGCTTCCTCAACCTTTGTAGGTATTTTTATCTTCTCCATCTCATTAACAAATGTTTGGTGTTGTGGTGACAGTCTATGCATAGAGACATACTGTGTAATTGTATATCTCACTCTTCCATCCGAAGAGAACCGGTCAGGTAGTTTTCCACAGTTTTGTCTGGGAGACAAAGAATAAGATGGAGTAGATAATAAAGGAGAAAAGAAAGTAGTTTCAGAATTACTTACCTCAGGATTAGATCTTGAACGTGTACTTGAGGAGACGAAGGGGCTGCTTTATGTGGTTTTCTTGTTCTTCACTAGGTTCAACAGAAATATGTTCAAGGTTTGGTGGAATATCTTTACCCAAGTGTAGTTTTGAATTTTGAACTTTTTGAACTCCCTGTGAACCAGATTACTCGTTGAGTTACTGATATGGATTTTGAACATTTTGAACTCCCCCTAAACCAGGTTGCTCATTGAGTTGCAGATGCGGATGAAAATCAATCCAGTTGTAGGCATCACGTTGCAACTCCTCCTGAGGACTAGAGGTGGATTGATATGGATGGAAAAAATATTCTGTTTTAGAGAAAGTAACATCCATGCTAACATACAAGTGTTGAGTTGAAGGTTGTAACACCTGTACCCCTTTTGATGAGGATGGAAGCCGAAAAACACACAATATACCGCACAAGGATCTAATTTGGTACGTTGATCTTTGTGCAGGTGAACATATGCTACACATCCGAACACTCGCGGATCTAAGTGTACTAAGGATGGTATCTTAACATGGTGAGTAAATACCTGTAGGGCAGACTGAAAAGAAAAAACTCGTGATGGCTTCCAGTTCATGAGATAAACTGCATAAGTCAAGGCATCAGCCCAATAACTTTGAAGAACACTAGCAGCAATAGGAAAAGCTCTAGTAGTGTCAAGTATATGCCTATTTTTGTGCTCTACAACACCATTTTATTACAAAGTGTGTGGACAAGTAGTCTCATGGAGAATACAATTATTTAGGAAAAAATTTGAGAGCTCCAAGTTAAGATATTCTCCACCATCGTCTGATCGAATGATTTTAACCCGAAGAGAGTATTGAGTACGAACCATGTGATATTGGGAATATATTTCACACATCACTCTTATGTCGCATAGTATATAGCCAAGTCATTCTGGTACAATTGTCTATGAAGGTAATAAACCATTGAACTCCAGATTGAATAATAATAGAGACAAGTCCCCAAACATCAAAGTGGATCAATTCAAATGGAAACTATTCTTTTATTAAGACTTAAAGGATATGAAGTACGGTGGCAATTAGCTAAAATACAAACTTTACACTTAAGAGAAATTCTGAAATATCGCCAAACAAAGATGGGAATAATTTTTTTAAATAATAAAATGAGGCGTGACCAAGTGGATAGTGCCACAACCAGATATTCTTTAGGTTACTGTCATTGTGACTTTGAGCTTGATAAATATGACCTTAAGTAACATCATCCACATAGTACAGCCCTCTCCTCTTAGTACCACAGCCAATGATCGCCTAAGTCCGGATATTTGAAGCAAGCAAAAAGTAGGAAACATTGAAACAACACAATCTAATTGTTCCGTAATTGGACTGACTGATAATAAATAATTTGATAGTGCAAGAACAAGTAAGCAATTATGTAGGGAAAGAGTAGGGGTAATAGATATGGATCCTCCTTCGATTACTGAGGTAGACTCTCCATTGGCTATCATGACACTATCTTTGAAAGGAGAAGTTGTATATTGAAAGAGTATTTCATTTTAGGTCATATGGTCGATGGCACTTAAGTCAATAATCCAGCTTGTATCATGAGTCGTAGGCCAATGTTACCTCAATCATTCAAGGATATACGGTTGATTTAAAAGAGTAATTCACTCTATTTAGTGTAGTTGTTTTGACAAGTTAACATAGCAGCCATACTGGGAACAGTATTAGTTGCATCAGTTACATTGGTTGCTTTTTGTTGGGCTGGACGTCGGTTGTTTCGTGCTTTATTTTACTTTCGTTTTTCTAGAAACCATTCAGGATAACCGTGAATTTCAAAACAAGTATCTTTGGTATAGCGAGTCCCATTGCAGTAGCTACAATGCAACTTATCTTTTTCTGCTTCCTCAACAACTCGAAGAGTGTAAAAGTTATTTAAGGTTGTTTTGGTGACCATTGTCATGGATGAACTTTCACCAGTATCCTTCTTGCCTAGCATAGTGACTTGACGTTGAGCCTCTCGTCAAACAATATTGAAGCACTCTTCAATACTTGGGACAGGTTTTATTCGGAGGAGATCACTTCGGACAGAATCAAACACCTCATTCAATCCTGCAAATAAGTCATACATCTTATCTTTCTGACTTTCTTCTTGTCTAGTTTGAAGATCTATGGCACATACCATTTTAACTGGGCGTCACTTGTCAATTTCTTGCCAGACACTATTGAGTTCAGCATAATAAAGGTTGACTGGACGTCCATTTTGCTTTCTCCTCATAGCCTTGTAACGTAGTTCATAGTATTGAGATCCATCAGCCTTATCATAGAAAGTTTGGGTGACACTATCCCAAATTTCCTTGGCTGATGGAAGATCAATAAACAGACCAAGGAGATGAAGTTCCATGGTTTTTAACAGCCATCCTCGCACAATGGCATCCTTAGTGCACCACTTTAAGTAACCAAGATTTTCCTCATCTACTTTTAGGGTTTGTCTATTCAAATAGCCAAGTTTATTTAGTCCAGCAACATGATTTCAATCATATATGACCAGATTTTGAAGTTTGTATCATTTAATCTAAATCCAATTGGTAAGTTGTTAAGGTTGGGTGATTCAATTGAGATTGAAGTTTGGTTCATAGGAATAATTGAGATTGAAGAATTTGGTTAGCCTATAGTGGCGATTTAGGATTTACGAAAGAAGTTTGAGAAATGCTCTGATACCATGTTAAAGTCTAAGGTTTGGTAGAATTTTCTTTTCTGTATATTTCTTAATAGGAGTAAGCCCTCGTATATAGGCAGATATACTTGTTTGTTATAGAGTTCTTATACTAAAGGGATACATCAAGGCACATTAATCATATCTTCTATAATACGTATCTCCTATATCTCTTCTATAGAGAGATATACTTCTTTCAATACAAATCTCCAATAATTTAGCTAACTACACGCTAACAGTCTTTATATGTTGTAGGAAGAGGGTGTTTTGGAGCCAACCTATATTCCACAGAACCCGCAACAACTTAAGCTTGAAAGACCAAGTTGTTGAGGTATCTATGGTTAAAAAATGAAAATGCGGATTCGATCCAAAAGGCACCACCGTGAAAGTAGACCAAAATTTGGAGTTTTTAATGGGGTTGAGTGAGGTTTAGGAGGTAGAGGTGAGCAGATATGTCAGGGTTGTGGGAGATGATTATGTCTTTAGATGAAACGCTAGTGGTTGAATCTGGATGATCAGGTGATGGAGGCACATAATGTGAGTTTAAGTCAAGACGCTCTACTGAGCCATCTTTATAGACTCGGACTAGTAAGGCAAGCTCTTTCAAAACTTCTTTATTTGTTGAAGCCATTTGAAGATTGAGAGGGAACGATCATTGTATATATCACGTGCTGCAATTTATGTAAAAAATGTTATAGAGAATTGTTAAGAAATTAGGAGTCGAAGCAAAACACGCAACTATAATGAAATTAAGAAAATAATGAAAATAAACGTTATGTAGGAGGTATAACCATCCATCACCGTAAAGCAATAAATAAGTAGGAGGTATAACCGTCCATCAAAATAACAATAATAAGTAGGAGGTATAACCATCCATAATAAAATAAAGCAATAAATTTAATTGACACAAATATTTTACGTGAAAAATCGCTAAATAAATTAGGGTAAAAATCACGGGCAAGCATAAGAGTATTTCACTATTTTAAAGTAGAGATTATAACTCTCTTTCTCTCTAATATCAAGGAAAGAACAACTTTCTAAATAGGAGTATTTCACACTCTCTCTCGAAATAGGAGAAATAACTCTAAGTGAAGAATACAATACAAAAAAGAAACTAATTTTTCTCTCTTTGTAGAAACTTTCAAAAGATGATTTTGGGATGAATGGAATTGTGAAAGGGGTGAGGTATTTATAGTGGTTTCCTTCTCCTATTTTCAACACACATTTCACAATTTACTCCACAAATTTCTCCACCTACCAACCACTACCTAAATTCAAACTTTCTCCACTTAACATCAACCTAATTAGTAAAGAAAGTCAAAAAAGAGTAACTGTATTTTCAGTGTATTTCGGTGCTCTTATACAGTACGATACTGTTCATAAATACGGTATTGTTCATCTATACAGTACTGTTCATCTATACGGCACTATTCACCAAAAGTGAACTTTACAATTTCACAAGAATGAAGTTTTGGGTGAAATCACTGCGCTCATAATTTAAGAAAATGATTATAGTAACATGATAGAAATTAAATACATATATCATAATTTAATGAAATGATCGTATTAAGACGGTCCTACTCAACAATTTTGGCTTCCCTTTCTCTCAAGACAAATGCCAACCATTTATAACTGGATTGGCTTCTTTATATTAGAAGCACCATTTTCCTAGAACTTTTATTACTCTTCGCTAGGAGTCATTGTCCCCTTGATTTAATTTTTGAGATTATTATCAATTTTAGAAAATGACAAACAATTGTTATTTAAAAATAGGAAACTTGTTTTTAAAATTAAAATATTTATTTTCAAAATTAATTGTATATAAATAAAACAAAATTGAAAGTAATATTTTTGTCATTTTGATTCTAAGTTGATAACAGCACATAAATCAAGTGGGTACAAGGACATACTACTATCCCTATAGTTAGACGCAGGAAAAAGCATCCTATGCTAGTGGAAGAATAAGTCAACATTTTTTTTTCCTAAAGTCCACAATTAAGTATTTATATTAATTTATTGAAATTTTAACACATACCTCCTTTAAGATTTGAAATTTTAACACTTACATGAAAAATTTTAGAAAAAACACTCTTACTTTCCTTGGACCATTAGTTAAATATCTATTTTTAGTTAAATAACTATAATACCCTTGATTGTTTTAAAGTAAAATTTAAGAAATTCAATTTTAATTTATTTGATAATTAAAATAATTAAAATTTTAATTAATGACAATTATAATTTATATTTATTTGATATATATTTAAATTAAAAATTTATTTAATAATATTTAAAATTAAAAACTTAATTAATGATATTTAAAATTAACAATTTACTCGTGTTGATATTTTTTCCAATTTTCGTCATTTAATAGTTTCATCAAATTTTTTGTATAAACTTAAAAGGCTATATTTAATTTACAAGTTATAAGATTGATATTGAAATGTGAATTTAATATGAATGTGTATGACATTAATATTTTATTAAAGTGTTTTTGTAAGAAAAGTGAGGTTGATAAAATTGTGGAATTGGTTAGTAAAATTAAAAAAAATATAGTTTATTATTGGAGAATTTACAAAAGAGAGGAGTAAGAAAGCCAGCAGCTTTGCATATTAGAATTTGAGATTTCAATAAATATGATATATGAATAAAAATTAAATTCTTATTTTGAATAAATATTAAATAAATGTAAACTAAAATTATCAACTTAAATTATCATTAATTAAATTCTTAATTTTAATAAATATTAAATAAATGTAAACTAAAATTGCCATATTAAATTGTCATTAATAAAATTTCTAATTTTTAAATAAATATAAATTAAAATTATTTTTGATTAAATAAAATTTGAAATTTTTTAATCTTTACTTTAAAGTAATTAAGAGTATTATAGTCATTTATGTAAAAGTATATGGTCAACTGACGATTCAGGAGAGGTAAGTATACTTTTTATCAAATCTTTTATGTAAGTGTTAAAATCTTAAATTTTATGAGAGGTATGTGTTAAAACCCCTTAATTTATTTTATTGTAAGTGATGTAACATCTAATAATAGATAATAAATGGGAAAAATATCATCTCAAAAATAATAAAAATTTATCCTCAATGACTAACTTGAAATATTAATTAAAGTGTAGTAATACTGAGATAATTAAAATTTTAATTATAAATATTGGGATAAATATCTCATAAAAAATCATGAGCTAAATTATCTAATATTTAAGATTTAAAATTTTACAACGGGAGTGTGCAATATACAGCTTCATAGGTTATATGTGATAACTGAAAATTTTGTAGTAATGGTGGATGACCTTTATATTTTGTTAAAATTTAGATCAATAAATTTTTTTAGATAAAAAAATCATCAACTCGGTATTATTTTTAGTTTAATGATCTATATAAAAAAGTTATTGACTTAAATTTTAATAAAATGCAAACATATAAGATGTTTAGTAAAATAAATTACTGAAGAAATGTTTGGAATTGAGGTAACATATTTTTAAAGCTATAATTGTTATTTGATTGAAAATTTTTAAGTATTAAATATTAGTAAAAAATTGAAGGAATCCCACAAAATTAATATTACCAAATATTTTTTTAGTTTTATTTTCAAAGCCAAAGCAAAATGAAAGTACATGATACCTTACAGTAATATTATAACTTATAATAAAACTTGGAAAATGAGAAATAGTAGACCAATTAAATAATAAAATATTCAAAACATCTCAAATATATCTTTAATAACAAAAAATTTATAAGAGAAGAAAAAAGGTAACTTGAAGTACAATTACCATGAAATATTATTATCTCGAACAATAAACAAATATTGGATAGAACAAAATCACAAGCACTTGAGAAAATCATGGTAAATTTCTGGCTCAAATCCGAGCCTGTATGTTTATTTAATACAAACTAAGCTGTATCTGAGCATTCAAGAATGCTCAAAAAAGAAAAAAATTATAATTAGTTACTTACTAAGAAAAGAAGCCAAAGTTTTGATCATATTCTTAGCATTATCAGTCTCAGGATAGTAGACGTGAAAACCATGATTCACTTCTTCAACTTCGGACAATTCCACTTCTCCTCCAATTATTAATAAAAATACTTTTACTTCTACTTATATTGTTACTTCTTTTGATTTATGGCATGGTAGGTTGGGTCATGTAAATTTTTCTTATTTAAAGAAAATGAAAAGAAATGGTCTAATAAATATTGATGTTACAAACATCAATAAATGTGACACTTATGTTGAATCAAAATTCATCAATAAAAAGAATAAATCTATTATGAATAGAGAAACTAAATTACTCAATTTAATTCATAGTGATCTTGGTGATTTTAAACAGACAATGATAAGATAAGACAAAAGGTTTTATATAACCTTTATAAATAATTTCTCACGATATACAAAATTATATTCATTGAGAATAAAGATGAAGCATTTGAAAAATTCTTACTTTATAAGAATAAAATTGAAAATCAACTTGGAAGAAAGATTAAAAGATTGAGATCCGACAGAAGTGGTGACTATTAGTTTAATATGTTTAATGAATTTTGTGAAAATTATAGCATAATACATGGAATTACACCTCCTTACTCTCCAGAGTCAAATAAAGTAGTTGAAAGGAAAAATAGAATTTTGAAAGAGATGATAAATTCTTTATTAGTACGTTTTGAAGCACCATAGAATTTATGGGAGGAGGCAATTAAGTGTTTGCCACCTACAAAATAGAATACCATATAAGCAAAAAAGAAAAACACCTTATGAGTTATGGAAAGGTCATAGGCCTAATGCAACATATCTCAAAGTGTGGGGATGTTTAGCAAAGATTCTAATTTCATATCCTAAAAGGAGTAGAATAGGACATAAAACTATTGATTGCATGTTTATAGGGTATGCTCAAAATAGTACTGCATACAGATTCTTGATTCTTGAAGATAAAGGAAAGATATTTTATGCAAACACTATTATAGAGTCTAAAGTTAAAGAATTTTTTTAGAATATTTTTCTTAAGAAAAATCTTGCCGACTCTAAAAATTATAATCAAATAATCCAAAAAGATTTTCAAAAAGATCTTCTTGAGAGCTCAGATATTAAATTCAAGAGAAGTAAGAGAATAAGAAAGACTACTAGTTTTGGTAATGATTTCTATGTTTTTATGGCTGAAAACGACCCTCAAACATATAAAGAAGTTATGACTTCTCTTGATGCTCTATTTTGGAAGGAAGCAATAAACAATGAGTTAGACTTAATCATGAGTAATTATGTTTGGGAACTTGTTGATTTACCTCTTGGTACGAAACTGATTGGTTGTAAATGGATTTTTAAGAGAAAACTAAAAGCTGATGGGTCCATTAATAAGTATAAGACAAGATAAGTTATCAAAGGTTTTACTCAGAAGAAAGATATAAATTATACATCAAGGTTTTGATTACCATGGCATCGGTGTATAATTTGTTTATACATCAAATAGATGTTAAAACTGCATTTTTGAATGGTGACTTAAAAGAAGAAATATATATAACACAACCAGAAGATTGTATACTTCCAGGTTCTGAGCATAAGATTTGTAAACTTGTAAAATCCTTATATGAATTAAAACAAACATCAAAACAATGGCATGAAAATTCGATCAGGTTTTAGTATCAAATAGATATTTGATTAATAATTCAGATAAGTGTATTTATTTTAAATCATTTAATACTAATAATTTTGTGATAATTTGCTTGTATGTTGATGACATACTTATTTTCAGTCCTAGCATAGAAGTGATAAATAAGACTAAAAATTTCTTACTTCTAATTTTGATATGAAAGATATGAGAGAAGCAAGTGTTATTCTTGGCATCAAAAAAATAAAGAAAAATAATAGTCTTATGTTATCACAAAAACATTATATAGAAAAATTTTTAAAGAAGTTTGGATATTATAAATATAAGCTAGTGTCAACTCCTTATGATGCAAATATCTAACTTAAAAAAAAATTATAAATATAGTGTTAATCAAACAAGATATGCCCAAATAATTAGTAGTCTTATGTACTTGATGAATAGTACAAGACCAGATATTGCATATGTTGTTAGGAGATTGAGCAGATATACTCAAAATCCTAACAAAGATCATTGGGTTGCTTTAAAAAGACTTTCAAGGTACTTAAAAGATACATTAAATTTTGGGTTTTGATTTGCTAGAGATCCACCAATGTTAAAAGATTTTTCTAATGCTAATTGGATATTTGAATCCAATGAAATTAAATCCACTAGTGGATATATTGTTACACTTGATGGTGGAGTATAGCTCGTTCAGCCATGAAGTCCGAACTAATTGCCTTAGAGAAGGCGTGTACAGAAGCTAAGTGGTTAAGAAACTTCTTAACTGATCTTCCTATTAGTGATCATCCTCCTACATCAATCTCAATAAATTGTAATTGTCAAGGCTAAAAGCAAGATATACAATGGAAAAAGTAGACACATACATTTGAGACATAGTATTATTACACGGTTGCTAGAATCTAGTGTTGTAAGCCTAGATTTTGTAAAGTTAGAGTTAAATTTGGCTGATCCTCTGACTAAACTACTAAATAGAAAGTTAGTGGAACGACTGCCGAGGGGGATGGGAGTTTTGCCTAAAATATAAGGCAAAAATGATAGGAACCCCACTTATATGATTGAAGATCCCATAAAGTAGGTTCTTAGAGGTAATAACAAGTCACTTGTTGTCTTGAGTTACTATCGTTCAACATATTTTAGTCCTCTCTATGACTAGATAGTAAACACTACAGTGAAAAAAAATTAGCTTTTATGCTCTTAGTGAACTCTATAGCTCAAATATTGCATGATAGCATATTTAAACTATAGGATATGCTTGATGGAGAGTTCACCTAAATTAGTGTGGAATTGAATCGATTTCTATAAGAGTTAGATAGATATCTCTAAACTACTCATGATTATCAAGATAACATAAGGCCATGAAGGCGCAAAACTGCAGAACAATAAAAAGAATAAAATTAAACTTAATGTGAGCTATTATTCACTTATTCACACTAAAAGAGTTATGGTTCATAAAAATTAATTATATTTCACCTAGTTATTGTGAGACATAATTAATCTGCTCAATGATTAGTTCATAAATTAATAAACACCAGTTCATTTGCATTAAGTTTGTTATCTAATGATGATGCATTAAAAGCCTAAAATTTAGTATTTTGAAATATGTGGGGGATTGTTATAAATTTGTGTAGTATTTCAAAATATTAAAATCCCACATTGGTTAGTTATAAGACTTTTAAAGAGTTTTGGTGGTTGAGTGGTAGTTGAAGATGAAAAGACTTTAGTTAGCTGTTGCCAATGAAAAGACACAAAAATGATTGTTATAAATTTGTGTAGTATTTCAAAATATTAAAATCCCACATTGGCTAGTTATAAGACTTTTAAAGAGTTTTGCTGGTTGAGTGGCAGTTGAAGATGAAAAGACTTTAGTTAGCCGCTGCCAATGAAAAGACACAAAAACGATTTTAACTATTTTGTGTCAACGGGTGTTAAGGTAGTTATTAACGGTTAAGTGGTTGTCTGAGTAGTCACCACTTGCCTATAAATACATACCTAATCTACCATTTTATTTTCATTCGTTTTATTCTTTCTCACTCTCAAAATACTCTTGTCCAAAACAAAGCATCACCGTTACAATCTTCTTTCTTTTTTAACGGTTGTTCTACGCTCATTGTACTTGGTTTGCAGGCTTACAACAAGTCTCGTCATTGTATCTTGGGACTATATTGCCGTCCAACTTTTCTGCAATGGATACTATTCTAAAAAGGTAGAAATAGCTTTCAGGACAGTGTTCTTGCACACCTTAACATTTACATATTCTCAAGTTTTGCCAACAGCAGTAACTTACCAAATTCCTCTATCTCTAAGCAAATCTTCCCCAGCAACACAAACCAACAACCTTAAACATCCAAGCTTGGCCAAACTCAGCTGCTTTGAACCAAAAAGATTGACCATCGCATTATCAATATCTCCAGGTGTCGACGAATAAACAAATTCCCAAATCAAAGATAGGAGAGACTTCCCATGATTATTAATGGGCTCTGATCCAATTGGCTTTGAGCCCCAAAAGTAGGGTTGCGAAAGAAATGCTCCTAAAATCTTAATACCATTATTCAATCACTCTTCACCTGCTTGCATCACTATATTATGGGCTATATTGCTGTCTACACTGTCACCACCAATATACAATCTCTCAAAATCTCCATAGTTTGATAACCAGGGATCTTTGTTATGGTCACCTTCGGTTTTATGGGACACGACCCATTGAAGAGCAGCCCAGTAGTCTTCATATACTGCAGGAAGAGGGCGTTCTAGAGCTAGCTTCTATTCCACAGAAACTGCAACAACTTAAGCTTGAGAGACCAAGTTGTTGAGGTACTTGTGGTTGAGAAATGAAAATGCGAATCCGATGTTGAAACCACCACTGTGAAAGTAGACCAAAATTAGGAATCTTTGATGGGTTTGAGTGAGTTTTAGGAGGTAGAGGCGAGCAAATACATCTGGGTCTTGAGAGATACTTATGTCTTTTGATGAGACTCTGGTTTCATGATCTTTGTCAGGGGATAAAGGCACATAGGCTGAACTTGCAATACGCTCTACTGATCAATCTTTGTAGACTCTAATCAGTGGAAAGAGATCTTTGGCAACTTCTTTGCTTGGGGTAATGGAAGACATTGGGAAAAAAAATTGAGTTTAAAGTTCGAACTTTAGACTTTGAGACGCACGATTGACAAAGGGAAATACTAAAGTGCAGTTCAGTCTATCTCTCAAATGATTGACAGAGAGCAATACAAAAATGAGAGCATGGGAAGACCATAACTGAGCAATGTATAATTTAGGCAAAAGAATACGGAGATCTGTAAAATTCGGTTTAATGTACTTATTAATTTTAATAATTTTAAAATTGTCAACGCAAGTCTTAATTTATTTTAAAATAATAATTATACTCCTATTAGTAATAATTATTTTAAAAAATTATTATTAAATCTTTAAATTTTAATAAAATAAAATATATTTATCAAAAATATCTTAATAAATTGTATATTAATAATATAATATTTAAATATATTATAAAATTATACATTTTATAAATAATATATTTATTTTTATTATGTTATATACATATATATATATTAAACATATAATATATTTTAGCTACACAATATAAATTGTAATATACTAATAAGTATTGTACTATGGTACATTTTATTTATATATTAATATTTATTTATGATTTATTTTATTTATTTTTTTGATACTTAATTCATATTGAATTGTTAACATATTCTAAAATAAATAAATTTATATTTTTGTTATAATATATTAACAAATATTATTTATATTATTTGTAAAAATTATAAATTTATGATATGTTCATAAACATTGTATTATTAATGAGCTATAAAATAATATCGTATTTATTTTATTAATGTATTTTTGATAAATATATTTTATTTTATTAAATTTTAAAATTTTAATAATAATTTTTCTTAAATAATTATTATTAATAGGAGTATAATCGTTATTTTTAAAAAAAATGAGACTTATGTGAGTATTTTTAAAATTATTAGAATTAATCAGTACATTAAGTTAAATCTTAAAAGTTTGCGAACCCTTTTTTCATGTAATTTATTTTATTTTTTAAATGGTCATTTATGACCATTGACCATAATGATTTAACTATAAATATCCTTATCTCCTGTACCATATAATGGCCATCAAATAAGAGAATGCTACAATACAATATTTTATGATTTCATGTATTATTTACAACGTAATTCTTGTAACTATTAATATAATTAGTAACCAAAAAAAATTTTAATCCTCAATATTAATATTATTCATAATAGGAGAAATATATGTACAATTCATTACTATTATATTAAAAATTTATAAAAAACATGAATAAATATATACACAAATATGATATCTCTTGCGAAAATTTGTGTCTATTTTAACGAAATTTACTTCTATAAAAAGAAAATTTATTCTAAATTTACGGTCAACTTTGTTATATAAGCACCTATCACTATATTATTAATAAAAAATTTAAATTCATTTATTTATTAAATCAAAAACAATCTTCTCTCTATAAGTGTCGACTGTATAAGACATAATTAACTAAAAACCAACATATAAAAATAGCTAAAAATAAAGTAAGAGGAAACTTAATTGAAGTGATCTTGAAGATCTCCCCATTTCTAAATTTTAATACCATGATGCAACGTTGAAAGAAAGTAATCTACCGCCGCCCTAATTAATTAATTTGAATGTACAACCCCAGCCCAAACCCCAAGTTTAGAAAGTAATATTATAATCTTATTTTCAAAATTATTGTCATAATCTGGACAAACACAAGGGCAGTTGAGAACATCACTTCCTCCAAGAGCCGACAGAGCCAGCGGATAGGATTCTTTATCACCCGTAACATCAAATGCTAGGCTACGTTGCAAGCAAGCAAGTCCATTCTACCGAAGAAAAAGGAAAATCAAATTGGGATTTTATACATTCACGCAGACTATGTTTTATTCATATACTTCTAATTAGTGACAACTGACAAGCATAGCATAGAGATTATTTCAAGCAGTCATAAAAGGCAAGAGAGATCAATGATTCTACTTGAGAAGAAAACAAGCCAAGCGTTTGATCATTTTCTTGGCATTTTCAGTCTCATATTTCAGGATATGGAAGGCATGATCCTCACCATCCACTTCAACCAGTTCTACTTCTCCTTTCCACCCACTTTCCTTCACTGCATTATAGTACAAAAAACCTCTATCCCTCAGCACATCCAATTTAGCAACACTCACCAGCAACCGAGAACACCCAAGTTTAGCCAAGCTTGGAGCTTCCGGGCTAACGACATTTATCATCGGATTATCTAGACCACCGGGCACAGATGGGCATAAAAACTTCCAAACACTTTGAGGCAAAAGCTTCTCACGTTCTGCGGCTACTATGACCTCCGACCCAGTTGGCTTAGAACCCCAAAAGTACGGGTGCGTAAGAAAAGCTCCTACAATTTTAACGCCTCCAGGCAAACTTTCTTTCCCAGCTCGCATGACGGTGTGATGTGCAATGTTAGCTCCTGCACTATCACCGCCAATAAAAACTCTATCAAAGTCTCCATAAGTCGTTAACCATGGCTCCTTATTGCCGCCATCACCGGTTGAGTGTGATGCAACCCATTGAAGCGCAGCCCAGCAGTCTTCGTAAGCAATGGGGAGAGCATGTTCAGGAGATAGCCTGTACTCTATTGATATTGCAACAACTTTGGCGTCAGAAACCAAGGCGTTCATCAATTTTGTTTCGACTAAAGAGAAGGCAGATTCAAAGCAGAAGCCTCCGCCATGTGTATAGAACAAGATGGGAAGTTTTTGGCTGCGGGGTTGGGTGAGTTTCGGAAGATAGACTCTCGCTGAGATGTTTGGATTTTCAGATATGGTAATATCTTTGGATGAGACTCCAGTTTCTGGGTCTTCAGGCGACGAGGGCACAAACGGGGAGTTGCTGAGTCGCTCAACCGAGCCATCGTTGTAGATTCGGAGAAATGGTAGCAGCTCTGATGCTACTTCTTTGCCCATCATTTGTGGAACGGATGCTGAAAATTAAAAGTTGTGAAAATGACAATGGCGCATTTTATAAAAAAGTGCGGTCGATGTGTAATTTCGGTTGACCTTTCATTTTATAATCAAATCAACGATGCCTTTTGAAAATTGGGTTGGCCAGAGCGAGAGAAGGGCGCCTAAAGTTGAATATATTATCCCACTATTCAAAGAAGTAAAGCGATCAATATTACGAAAAAGCCTTGCAACTTGTTATTTGTTTAGTTTATCTATTTCCATTATTGAGACTGAATCAGAAGTGATATCTTTTCTTCAAAAAATAAAATAAAATAAATTCAGGATAATATCTTCTGTTCTTTTTTTTTTTCAATAACAGAGTTCAAATAAACAGGGGACTCTTCGTATAAAAGCTTGGCAGCTTGCATCATTTAGTTCCTCCGAGATTTAATTTAGAATTAACTTGTTTTTTTTTTTTTAGTTGAGGTTATTCTAAAAATAAGTAAAATCTAAATATAAGATTAAGGCAGGTAGAATAGAAGTAGAGTAACTACTACCCCAAGTAAACTCACCGTTAAGTCTAGGAACACTCTCTTTTTCCGTCTTTTATGCCTAATGTTACGCCCTGCGTGAACAGTGCACATGAACAATAGCCCTTAACCAAAACTTTGTGCAAATAACACTTGCGCAAGGGAAAAATCGAAATAAACAGGCGTGCGAGTTTTGACAAGATGACTCCTTGGCAGACCGGATTGAGTGGGCAATGAAGCATTTGCGCCAAGGATCTATGCATTCTTCCTTATTAACATAATTGTACATAAAACCTAATTGACCCAACTTCTACTATGATAACTCAATTGGCTCAAGTTCTAGAATTGTAAGGATAGCACTACATTTTTTACCACTATATAAATATTTTCTAAGATCTTTCTAGAATGCCAATTCTATTCCTCGAAAGTGCATTGTGAGGTGCAATCTTGACCGTCCATTGTATATAAATTTTTCTATAAATAGGTGAGACCTCATTTGGTCAAACCAAGTAATCAAGTAATAAACTTGAATTGTACAAATTCTCTTCACTCAAACTCATTGTGCTCTCTCTTCTCTCTTTCATATAAAACTTTCGATTTAGTGCATTACAAGTATCAAATGCTTGCTTAGCAAGCGGAGTTGCTAAGCACCACATGGTCGAAGCAAGAGAGTAAGGCTGTGATGGTTGGTATCAGAGCTCAAGGTTGAGCAACACAAGGTTGAACAGAGACCTTGTTGAAAGGGAGCTTTCGAAACGAAGGTTCCGTGGGGAAAAACTCTGTCGAAAAGAATGGCCAACGTTTCCGACATTACCAAGATAGGTGAGGAATTCCAAGCACGAAGACGTGAGGAGCAATGCCCTACCAAGGGTGGAAGCAAGAGGGCACAGTCCAAAGACATGATGGTTGGCTTGGATGCTCGAGTAACTAGCATAGAAGCTTTTATGGCAAGAGTAGATTCACACCTTGACGAGATAAAGCAGCGCTTCGACGGGTTGGAAATGGAAGACAATGCTCTTCGTGACGTAGTAGAGATGTCAACCACCAAACTCGAGGACACCTTCAAGCAAAAGTTGCTAGCGGTTTATGACTGTATGTTTAAGGATATCCGAGCCTACATTGACTAGGAAGTCGGCATAATTAAGAAAAATGTGGCTTTGTGCAAGCGTACAGCAGCAAGTGGGGTGACTACCACACGTAATGCACCAAGAGTCGACGTCCTCATACTCAAGACCTACAATGGTTCGAAGAGTGTAAAGGACGTGGACAACTTTTTATGGGGAATCGAACAATATGTCGAAGTGATAGGCATCATCGATGAGTAAACTAAGGTACGTACCGCTACCCATTATCTAACCAATATGGCTATATTGTGGTGGAGAAGAAGTTACGATGACATTGATAAAGGGACATGCGCCATCAAGACCTTCGATGACTTCAAGCAGGAACTCAAGCGGCAATTCTATCTAGAAAATGCCGAAGAGGAAGCACGATGCCGGTTGTATCGCCTTAAACAATCCGGAAGCTTGCAAGACTACATCAAGGAGTTTACTAGCTTGGTGTTGGAGATTTCAGACATGAGCGACAAAGATTCTCTCTTTTTCTTCATAGATGGGCTCCAAGAATGGGCAAAGATGGAGCTTAGGAGACGAGGCGTGCAAAACCTTACAATCGCCATAGCCGTTGCAGAAACTCTTACCGACTACTCAAGCGAGCGATCAAATATTAAGGCCAAGGACAAAAGAGTGGCTAAGGTAAAGGTAGGGGAGACCACGGTAAATCGCAAGGAGACGGTTTTCGCAAACCATCTAACGGCAAACAGAAACCGAAGAATAACAAAGAGAAGGATTCCAAACCTTCCCGAAATTGCTACTTTTGCGATAGTCTTAACTGGATGCGGGATTGTCCGAAGAAAAAGGCATTGAGCGCTATAGTGGCTCATGCGAAGGAGCCACAAAGTCAAGAGGGTGAGGCGGCGATAGGTTCTTTGCAACTACTCAATGTTATTCAAGCGGTTCCGGAGGCACAAGTAAAGGGGCTTACCTACATTGATGTGGTGATCAACAAGGTATGTACGCAACCCTTAGTTGATACCAGTGCCTCACATAATTTTGTGTAGGTCAACAAGGCCAAACGGCTAGGTCCTAAAGTGACCAACGTAGGCGGCACCATGAAGGCAATGAACTCGGCTGCTAAATCAATCAAAGGTGTGGTATAGAAAGTCGAAACCACCATCAGAGAATAAAGGGGATCAGTGAATTGGTTTGTAGTACTTATAAACGACCACAAAATCGTGCTTGGGATGGATTTCTTTAATCAAATGAAGGTCGTACCGGTACCGTTTGCCAACACTATGTGCATCCTTGATGGGGGTAAGGCATGCATGGTTTCGATATCAAGATCAAGTAATGTGGAGACTAAAATACTTTCGGCCATACAATTTAAAAAGGGTTTGAAACGCAAAGGTGAAGAAAACTACCTTACCTTTTTCAAAAAATATAATGACGACAATGACCTGGAGATGAACAATAAGGATGTTCCGAAAGAGGTGGACACCGTTTTCAAAGAGTTCAAGGACATAATGCCTAAGAAGCTGCCTAAAAAACTTCCACCGCAGAGAAAGGTGAATCACAAGATCGAATTGGAGTCAGGCACTAAACCTCCCACCATGAGTCCATACCAACACACTCCACCGGAGTTATAAGAGTTGAAAAGCAACTCCAAGACTTACTTGATATGGGTTACATTCGACTTTCCAAAGTATTCAGCGCTCCAGTTTTGTTTCAAAAGAAGAAGAAAGGGTCGCTACAGATATGCATCGACTACTGAGCACTTAATAAGGTCATCTTCAAGAACAAGTATCAAATTTCACTCATTGCCGATCTTTTCGATCAACTTGGGAAAGCACAGTATTTCTCCAAGCTTGATTTAAGGTCAGGTCACTACCAAGTGCGCATAGTGGAGGGAGATGAGCCAAAAACGACATGTGTAACAAGGTACGGTTCTTACGAATTTTTAGTCATGCCTTTTGGACTAATGAATGCACCGGCTACTTTTAGTACTTTGATGAACAAGTTATTCCATCCCTATCGTGATCAATTTGTGGTGCTATATTTGGATGATATTGTTGTATATAGCAACACCTTGGAAGAACATGTGACACATCTTAGGAAGATGTTCCAACTATTGAAAAAAATTGAATTATACGTGAAGAAGGAGAAATGCTCTTTTGCGCAACGAGAAGTTTATTTCTTGAGGCACAAGATCCATGATGAAACGTTTATGATGGATAAGGGTAAGGTGCAACATATTCAAGAATGGGAACCTCCGACCAAGGTGCACGACCTCTGATCTTTCTTGGGGTTAGTTAACTACTATTGACGCTTCATCAAGAGTTATTCGGCAAGAGTAGCTCCACTAACCGCTTACTCAAGAAAAGCCGCTCGTAAAATTGCACCAAAGAGTGTCAACATGTCTTTGAAGACTTGAAGAAGGCAATCATGAAGAAAACGGTTTTTGTGCTACCTGACCACATAAAACCTTTCAAAGTACACACCGATGCCTTAAATTTTGCCATTGGAGGTGTACTCATACAAGAAAGACGTCTCATTACTTTTAAGAGTCGCAAACTCAATGACGCAGAAAAACGCTACTCTATGTAAGCAAAAGAGATTACGGCAATCATCCATTGCCTTAAGGTATGGCAACAATACTTGCTCAGGACTTATTTTGTGAGTACAACAGATAATGTAGCTACTAGCTACTTTCAAACGCGAAATAAGTTAAGTCCAAAACAAGCTCGTTGGCAAGACTTTTTGGCGGAGTTCGACTACGACTTAGCGTACAAGCTAGGCAAAGTAAATGTCATAGCGGATGCGTTAAGTCGAAAAGTAATATTGGCGGCCATTAAAATCATAGTGGGGAACGCTAGTGGGGAGGATCAAAGAGAGATTAACCCAAGACCCTCTAACTAAAATCATAGTGGTACTCGTAAATGAGGGAAAGACAAGGCGATTTTGGTTTGAGGACGCATTGCTCTATGCCAATGAAAGACGATTTTATGTGCCAAAGTGGGGTGGCTTGAGGAAAGAGCTCATCAAGGAATGCCATGATTCTAAGTGGGCTGCACGCCCCGAAGTTAAGAGCACAAATACTTTGTTAGAAAATCTGTAATATTGGTCGAGGATGCAAGAGGATGTCGAGGCCTACATACGAACATGTCTTGTGTGCCAACAAGATTTTCTAAATTAAGCAACAAGCATTCGGTGGGTTACTTGAACCGTTGCTAATTCCGAATAGACCATGGGAAAGCGTTTCCATGGATTTCATCACTTTGCTACCGAAATCGGAAAGGTATGGAAGTATCATTATGGTGGTCGATCGCTTTAACAAATACGCGGTCTTTATGCCGACGCTTATGGATTGCACAGCAGTGAAAGCTGCGAAATTGTTCCTAAAACATGTGGTAAAGTTTTGGGGAGTGCCGAACAATATCGTGAGCGACCATAACCCGCGGTTTACCAGAAAGTTTTGGTTCGATTTGTTCAAGTTGCTTGGAACGAACCTCAATTTTTTTACAAGATTTCATCCTCAAAGTGACAGACAAACCAAGCGTTTCAATGCACTGCTCAAGTTATACTTAAGGCACTATGTGAGTGCTAACCAAAAAAATTGTGCTAAGTTGCTAAATGTGGCTCAATTCTCTTACAACTTGCAGCGGAGCGAGGCAACTAATAGAAGTCCGTTCGAGATTGTGTTGGGCCGACAACCGACAACTCCGCATACATTAGCCTCGGGTTATGATGGGGAAAAGTATAGGAGCCTTTAAATTTACCAAAGCATGGCATGAACAAGCCGATTTAGTTAGGGCATACCTAGATAAGACAGCTAAGAAGATGAAGAAGTAAGCGGACAAGAAGCGAAGGGACAAGGAATTCCAAGAAAGGATATAGTCATAGTGGAACTCTTGCCCCAATAATTCAAGACACTACGAAGGGTACACAAGGGACTGTTTCGACATTATGAGGGGTCATTCTCGATTGTGTAGGAAGTGGGCACAGTGTCATATCAAGTTCTACTTCCTCCAAAGTTGAAGATCCACCCCGTCTTCCATGTAAGCATGTTGAAGTCTTATCATGGGGACGAGGAAGACCCAAGCTGAGGGGAGTCAAAACGAGCTCCAACTACTATGGTAACCTCTTTTAAAAATAAGGTTGAGTGCATCCTTGCTAACCAATGAGTTCGAAAACAAAGGGTGCCGAACTATACGGAATACTTCGTCAAATGGAAGGAATTGCCCGAAAGCGAGGCTACGTAAGAATATGAAGATGCACAGTGGCAATTCCAAGAGTATATTAGGAGGTTTCGTGAGGAAGATGCGATGAGGACTTCACGCATTTAGGTGGGGGAGGATGTCATGCCAAGCGTGAACAGTGACTCATAGCTGAGACTTTGTGCGGGTAGCACTTACGCGAGGGGAAATCCGAAACAAGCGGACATGCGAGCTTTGCAAGATGACTCTTTGGCAGACCAAATTGAGTGGGCAATGAAGCATTTGGGCTAAAGATCTATGCATTTCTCCTTATTAGCATAGTTGTACATAAAACCTACTATTAGTCCAATTAGCCCAACTTTTAAAATAATAACTCAATTGCCCCAAGTTCTAAAATTGTAAGGATAGCACTACATTTTTTTTTTACTATTGTATAGATATTTTCTAGAACCTTTCCAGAAAACCAATTCTAACCCTAAAAAGTGCATTGTGAGGTGTAATTTTAGCTGTCCATTATATGTAAACCTTTTTATATATAGGTAAAGCCTCATTTGGCCAAATCAAACAATCAAACAATAAACTTGAGTTGTATAAGTTCTCTTCACTCAAACTCTTTGTGCTCTTTTTCTTCTCTCTTTCATATAAAGCTCCCGATTTAGCACATTGCAAATGTCGAAAGCTTGCTTAGCGAGTGAAGTTACCAAGCACCGCATGGTTGAAACGAATGAAGAGAGTGAGGCCGTGACACTAAGCTTACTTTAGTCAAAGACTTGCTTAAAAATGATCCAAGACCATATATATATTAAAAGAAATAAAAATAGCGTAGTTAAAGAAAAAAAAAAAGAGTGATGTTATTACTTTTTTATATTTAAAACTATTATAAGATAAAATTCCTTATAAAGCCCACTTCAAATAGCATAAGATTAAGATAATATTGAAACAAATATAGCATAATTAAGAAAATAGTTAATGGGACAAAATTAAGATGATATTATTGTTATAAGAATTGGAAAAAATTAATCTTAAATTTTTAATAGAGTGAGAAACTTTCAAAAGTATATGTGGACAATATTAATAGTTAAGTTTATAATTTTATTATAATTGCAAGTGTATAATATTATAATATACTAATAATTTTATTTAGTATATAATATAAATAAATGAAAAAAAAAGTGAGGATAGAAATACATTTGCATTCTACTATGTTGAATTTATTGAGAAATGAAGATTAAAATGAAAATTTGAGTGGCGATGAGGAACGCGTCCTACCCCATTGCTATCCGAGAGGAGGGATTTTTTTGGTACAGCATATACACATGTTGTGTACATAAAAATAATCATATATTATGATTTTGATGGATACTACAATATAATAAAGTAGAAACTATTTTTTCCCACGGCCGGGGAAATAACTGAAATGCTCTACTCATTGCAAATACTACGATTACAAGAAGTTAACATTCAAAATTTTAATTATTACTTGAGAAAAGGAGCATTTGATCATGTTCTTGACATTAATTCTCCGTCTCAGCACTAAAGACAAAAAAAAAAAAAAAAAAGAAGCATAATCCTCTGCCTTTGCTCCACACAACTCCACTTGTCCTTCAAACCCACCTCGCTTGACGGCATTATAACATGCCAAAATCCTCTATCTCTGACTTTATCCTTCTCAGCGACACAAACAAGAAGCCCGAGCTTAGCCAAACACGGCTTGCTTATACCAACAGGATTGACCATGTAATTATCAATACCTCCTGGTGCTGATGGATAAAATTCCCAAGCTAAAGATAGAAAATTCTTTTCATGATTATCGCTGGGTTCTGATCCAATTGGATTTGAGCCCCAAAAGTAAGGGCGTACAAGAAATGCTTCCCTGCTTGCATAGGAATCTTTTAAAAGTGTAGTTGAGGGCAGCATCCCCTTCCTCCAAGAGCTGACAGCACAAGCAGATAGGAAACTTTCGTTTTCACGGAAGCAGTACATTTTACAGAAGAAAAAGGAAAACCAAATTCGGATTTTATCCATTCAGTACACAATATGTGTTTTATTAATATACTTATATATAATTTGTGACAACGCACAGTATCAAGATTATTTCAAGCAAGTATAAAAGCCGAGAGAGATCAATGATTCTACTTGAGAAGAAAAGAAGCCAAGCGTTTGATCATTCTCTTGGCATTTTCAGTCTCATATTTCAGGATATGGAAGGCATGATCCTCACCATCCACTTCAACCAGTTCTACTTCTCCTTTCCACCCACTTTCCTTCACTGCATTATAGTACAAAAAATCTCTATCCCTCAGCACAGTATCAAGATTATTTCAAGCAAGTATAAAAGCCGAGAGAGATCAATGATTCTACTTGAGAAGAAAAGAAGCCAAGCGTTTGATCATTCTCTTGGCATTTTCAGTCTCATATTTCAGGATATGGAAGGCATGATCCTCACCATCCACTTCAACCAGTTCTACTTCTCCTTTCCACCCACTTTCCTTCACTGCATTATAGTACAAAAAACCTCTATCCCTCAGCACATCCAATTTAGCAACACTCACCAGCAACCGAGAACACCCAAGTTTAGCCAAGCTTGGAGCTTCCGGGCTAACGACATTTATCATCGGATTATCTAGACCACCGGGCACAGATGGGCATAAAAACTTCCAAACACTTTGAGGCAAAAGCTTCTCACGTTCTGCGGCTACTATGACCTCCGACCCAGTTGGCTTAGAACCCCAAAAGTACGGGTGCGTAAGAAAAGCTCCTACAATTTTAACGCCTCCAGGCAAACTTTCTTTCCCAGCTCGCATGACGGTGTGATGTGCAATGTTAGCTCCTGCACTATCACCGCCAATAAAAACTCTATCAAAGTCTCCATAAGTCGTTAACCATGGCTCCTTATTGCCGCCATCACCGGTTGAGTGTGATGCAACCCATTGAAGCGCAGCCCAGCAGTCTTCGTAAGCAATGGGGAGAGCATGTTCAGGAGATAGCCTGTACTCTATTGATATTGCAACAACTTTGGCGTCAGAAACCAAGGCGTTCATCAATTTTGTTTCGACTAAAGAGAAGGCAGATTCAAAGCAGAAGCCTCCGCCATGTGTATAGAACAAGATGGGAAGTTTTTGGCTGCGGGGTTGGGTGAGTTTCGGAAGATAGACTCTCGCTGAGATGTTTGGATTTTCAGATATGGTAATATCTTTGGATGAGACTCCAGTTTCTGGGTCTTCAGGCGACGAGGGCACAAACGGGGAGTTGCTGAGTCGCTCAACCGAGCCATCGTTGTAGATTCGGAGAAATGGTAGCAGCTCTGATGCTACTTCTTTGCCCATCATTTGTGGAACGGATGCTGAAAATTAAAAGTTGTGAAAATGACAATGGCGCATTTTATAAAAAAGTGCGGTCGATGTGTAATTCGGTTGACCTTTCATTTTATAATCAAATCAACGATGCCTTTTGAAAATTGGGTTGGCCAGAGCGAGAGAAGGGCGCCTAAAGTTGAATATATTATCCCACTATTCAAAGAAGTAAAGCGATCAATATTACGAAAAAGCCTTGCAACTTGTTATTTGTTTAGTTTATCTATTTCCATTATTGAGACTGAATCAGAAGTGATATCTTTTCTTCAAAAAATAAAATAAAATAAATTCAGGATAATATCTTCTGTTCTTTTTTTTTTTCAATAACAGAGTTCAAATAAACAGGGGACTCTTCGTATAAAAGCTTGGCAGCTTGCATCATTTAGTTCCTCCGAGATTTAATTTAGAATTAACTTGTCTTTTTTTTTTTTAGTTGAGGTTATTCTAAAAATAAGTAAAATCTAAATATAAGATTAAGGCAGGTAGAATAGAAGTAGAGTAACTACTACCCCAAGTAAACTCACCGTTAAGTCTAGGAACACTCTCTTTTTCCGTTTTATGCCTAATGTTACGCCCTGCGTAAACAGTGCACATGAACAATAGCCCTTAACCAAAACTTTGTGCAAATAACACTTGCGCAAGGGAAAAATTGAAATAAACAGGCGTGCGAGTTTTGACAAGATGACTCCTTGGCAGACCGGATTGAGTGGGCAATGAAGCATTTGCGCCAAGATGCTACTTCTTTGCCCATGGTTGGTGAAGAGGAAGGCGAAAATGTGGGAATGAAATAATATTGTCTTTTCAATTGCGCATTGTTGTCAGGAATGTGCGTAGTCCAAGTTGACAGTTTCAGTTGACCTTCTGTGTAATAGTTAAATCAACCACGCGTTTTGAAAAGTAAGGTGCTCATAAGAAGGGCGGCTAGGTTGAACATTGCGGGAGCCAATCAAAGAAGTACCGCTACCAATATTATGCAAAAACGTGGCAATTTGTTATTTGCAATTAAATCAACCATTTTTTTCTTTTTCTATTTCAATATCAAAGTTTAAATAAATAGTGACTGTTTATTCATGTAAGGGCTTCTCAGGCAACTTTTTCTAAAAAAAAAATGGAGGCGGATGGAATAGATGAATTACTCTAACTAGACTAGAGTTTGGGGTGTGCTAAGTCCTTGTAGAGCCCAAACTCTGTGGAGGCCCACTATTTTATTAACTCTTGGGACACCCTCATTGCCCGTCTTTATGCACAAGCTTAGGCTTTACCCGTAGATGATCCAGATACTGTGCCCAACCATTTTCTTAAAAGAAACGTGAATAGCACAAATATAATTACAAAAATAAAAATGGTTTAGTCTGATTTAGAAAAACTTCATCGCAGAGGATCTTTTACATTTATGTTCGTTTAATAAAATTTTCGTAGCCACTCAGGACTCGACCGAGTAGTAAGAATCATCCATACTGTCTTGGCACAATTTATGTGTACATAACTTTAGTGTGCTACATGTGACGGAACGCCAAAAGTGGGCAAAATTTCCATGCAACGCTCGCTTATGAACAGTAGTCCAGTGAACAATAATCCGAGAGTGGAAACCGACAGGTAAAATGCGTTCGAGGTCTTTGAGGTAATAACCTCACTCTTTTCTTATATGCAACAATCAATTTCTTTTTAGGCTCACTTAGCGAGGCAAGAGCACTAAGCTGAGCTAAGCTAAGCGCCGCACATGACTACGAGCAAAAATGCGAGTGGGCTAAGCCGAGCTAAGCACCACACGTGACTACGAGCAAAAATGCGAGAGGGCTAAGCCAAGCTAAGCACCACACGTGATTAAGAGTAAAAATCCGTGACATATAGGTGTGTGTACGAAAATTTTCAGTAAAATTCCAATTATTGTAATATAATATCAGTACTTCAAACATAAAATAAAATAAAATAAATAAAAATAAAATTATCATATGTTATTATTTGGGTGGATAATACATTACAGAAGAAATTATTTTCCCTCACGGCAGGGGAAGTAATCGACATGGACTGTTCACTGCAAATACTACGATGACAAAAGTTTTGATAACCAAGCAACAGAATTGGAGTGGAACCCAACCCTCATGTAAATATGGTCAAGCTTCAAAACATTCAGAATTTTAATTATTTAAGAAAAGAAGCCGAACATTCGACCATGTTCTTAGTATTCTCGGACTCCGGATTAAAGAGATAAAAAACATGATCCTCTCCCTCTACTTCAAACAACTCTACTTGTCCTTCAAACCCACTTTCCTTGACAGCATTAACATACCAAATCCCTCTATCTCTGAGTTCATCCTTCTCAGCAACACAAACCAGAAGCTTTGAACAGCCAAGCTTAGTCAAACTCGGCTTGCCTATACCAACAGGATTGACCATGTAATGATCAATGCCTCCAGGTGCTAATGGATGAACAAATTCCCAAGCTAAAGACAGAAAATGCTTTTCATGATTATCGCCGGGTTCTGATCCGATTGGATTTGATCCCCAAAAGTAAGGATGACCAAGAAGCGCTCCTAAAATCTTAACACCACCACTCAAACTCTGTTCTCCTGCTTGCATGGCTACGTTGTGAACTATATTGCCGCCTGCACTGTCACCGCCAATATAGACTCTATCAAAATCTCCATAATTTAATATCCATGGATCTTTATCAGAGTCATCTTCAATTTTATGAGATGCGACCCATTGGAGAGCTGCCCAGCAATCCTCATATGCTGCAGGAAGAGGGTGTTCTGGTGCTAGCCTGTATTCTACGGAGACTGCCACTACTTGAGCTTGAGAGACTAAGATGTTGAGGTATCTGTGTTGCAAAAATGAAAAGGAGGATCCGATGCAAAAGCCACCGCCATGGAAGAATACCAAGATGGGGTGTTTTTTATGGGATTGGGTGAGTTCTGGAAGGTACAGGCGAGCTGATATGGCGGGATTTTGGGAGATTATTATATCTTTGGATGAGACACCAGTCTTTGGATCTGCATCTGGTGATGGAGGCACATAAGGCGAGCCTGAGAGACGCTCTACTGAACCATCTTGTATACTCTGATCAGTGGGAGAAGCTCTCTGGCAACTTCTTTTGTTGTGGAAGCCATTGAAGATAGTGAGGGATCAATGTGAAGTACCGCAGATTGATTATAAAAGTGATCACTATGAGGTAACAGAGTTGGTGAGATGGAACGTCCTAACAAGTGCAGCGCAATTATTTGCAATTTATAATTCCGAAAAACTTGTATTTGAAGTCCAAATGCCATTGATGACCTGCAGATTTGTTTATTACGGGTGAACATTAAAAAATCATTTTTCATTTACAAGGATTATTGATTTTTGTTTAATACTAGTTCTCGAAAGCTCGGATCACCATTTATTACAATCAACAATGGAATTCCTGGAAAATATATTTTCATTCGTCAGCACGCACCAAGTGAAAAAAAAAAATAATATATACTGTTGACTACTAATTTGTGAATGTTAAGGCATTATATTTATTAAGAAATACACTATCACTGTAAATACTACAATTACGAGCGCTTGAAAATCGTGCCAACAATTGACATGGACCCCAACTCATCTTAACATGGTCAACCTTCAAAAAATTAAAAGTTCTTAATGCCAGAAATTTGTTCATTTTCTTGGCATTCTCATTCTCAGGATTATGAGATGAAATCCATGTTGCTCTCCTTTAGCTTCAAACAACTCCACTTCTCCTCCAAATCCATTGTTCCTTGACAGCATTATCATACAAATTCCTCTATCTCTCAGTTCATCCTCCTCAGCTATACAAACCAGCAGCCTTCAACACCCATGCTTAGCCAAACTCGGCTTGCCTGGACCTATAGGATTGAGCATAACATTATCAATACCTCCAGGTGCTGATGGGTAAACAAATTCCCAAAGCAAAGTCAGAAAATTCTTTTCACGATTATCGCTGGTTCTGATCCAATTGGATTTGAGCCCCAAAAGTAAGGTTGGACAAGAAATGCTCCTAAAATCTTGAAACCACCAATCAAACTTTCTTCACCTGCTCCCATGGCTATAGAGAGTGGACCATGTTGCCGCCAGAGCTGTCACCACCAACATAGAGTCTGTCGACATCTCCGTAGTTTGATAACCATGGGCCTCTGTTATGGTCATCTACGGTTTTGTGGGAGGCGAGCCATTGCAGTGCAGCCCAGCAGTCTTTATATGCTGCAGGAAGAGGGTGTTCTGGGGCTGATCTGGGGCTGATCTGTATCCTACAGAGACTGCAACAACTTGAGCACTAGAGACTATGATGCTGAGGTATCTGTGGTGGAAAAACGAAAAGGCAGATCCGATGCAAATCCACCGCCATGGAAAAAGACCAAGATGGGGAGTTTTTGATGGGATTGCGTGGGTTCTGGAAGGTAGAGGCGAGCAGATATGGCAACTTCTTTTGTTGTGGAAGCTATTGAAGATCGATTGAAAGGGATGAATGCGAAGGACTAAAACAGAACTGGTGAGATGGAACCTGACAAGAGCAGAGCAATTATTTGCAATTTATAGCTCAAATGCCATTGACGACCTTCAGATTGATTTGATTTTCTGTGAAGATTACAAAATCATTTTCTTTGTTTAACTCTACTTCTAGAATGCTCGGGTCATGAGCATTTATGACAAACAAAGATGGATTTCCAGGAAATTATATTACTCTCTCATTACACGTAACAGAAGTGAAAAATAATATAAGGTGGTTCATTCATTTGTTTTTCTCGCCAAGATCAACTCTATATAATATATAATTTTGAGGAATTATAAGGACGGAGCTTAAAGAAATGGCTGTTTAAATTATTTGATTGATTAGTTAGTAGAAGAATATATACTCGACCATGTTTGGGGAGAAAGCACATATATTAAATCAAACCATTATTAGGGGACCCTACAGCTGACAAGTGAAGAAAAGGAATCTAATAAAATTGGCGCGCTACTGTTTATTAAATTTGTGCTTTTACAAGATTGGATTTTTTCCCATAAAATGTAAAAATCCAACATCTTTTAATTGACATAATTCATTAGGATATTTTCCCGGAGCTGGCACGTGAAGAAGAGAAATCTTACACGGTTTAACATAGCATGCCCAACTAGCTACATCACAAGTTTACAACCTCAACACGTTTTTATTCAAATTCTTCCAGAGTGGCTACGCAAAACTGAGACTCCAAGCAGGCATCAGATTCTACTTGAGAAAAAAAGAAAGGACCATATCTTCAATTTTTCTGATATATATCAGACTACTCCTTATTTGCGGATGAAGACGCTGGTTAATTTGCACCGATTCAGAGAAGCACAACTAACAAAATTCCAATTACTTGAGAAATGAAGCCAAGCAGTTGAACATCTTCTTTCCACTATCAGTTTCAGGATTAAAAAGATGAAATTCATGAGCCTCTCCCTTTACTTCAAACAACTCCACTTCTCCTCCAAACCCACTTTCCTTGACAGCGTCAAAATACGAAACTCCTCTATCTCTGAGCTCATCCTTCTCAGCAACACAGACCAGCAGCCTCGAACATCCAAGCTTAGCCAAACTCGGCTTCCCTGGACCAACAGGATTCACCATAGGATTATCAATACCTCCAGGCGCTGATGGATAATGAAATTCCCAGGCTAAGTGTAGTAAATTCTTCTCACGGTTTTCAGTTGGCTCTGATCCAATTGGAATTGACCCCCAAAAGTAAGGATGTACAAGATATGCTCCTAAAATCCTAACGCCACCATTCAAACTCTTCTCACCTGCTTGCATAGCTATATTGTGTGCTATATTGCCTCCTCCGCTGTCACCTCCGATATAGACTCTGTCAAAATCGCCATAGTTTAATAGCCATGGCTCTTTATTGCTAGATTCATCTTGAATTTTATGAGACGCAACCCATTGAAGAACAGCCCAGCAGTCTTTATATGCTGCAGGAAGAAGGTGTTCAGGGCTTAGCCTGTATTCTACAGAGACTGCAATGACTTGAGCTTGAGAGACTAACTTGCTGATGTATCGGTGTTCCAAAAACGTAAAGGCAGATCCAACACAAAAGCCGCCATGGAAGAATAGAATGATGGGGAGTTTTTGATGGTTTTGTGTGATACGTGGAAGATATAGACGAGCAGAAATGGCAGGGTTCTGGGAGATTATTACATCTTTTGACAAAACTCCGGTTTCAGGATCTGGATGACCAGGTGATGGAGGCACATAGGGTGAGCCCAAGTTGAGACGCTCTACCGACCCATCTTTGTAGACTTTGATAAATGGGAAAAGCTCTTTCACAACTTCTTTGTTTGTGGAATCCATTGAAGATTGAGAGGATTGATTGATGAATGAGAAGTTCAGCAAATTGATAACACAAGCGTGAGAACTGAGACAGGATAAAGGAATGGAAGGAACTTGACAAAACCAGAGCAATTATTTGCAATTTATTTGGAAGATCTTATATTGCAAAGCCCAAAAGCCAGCCATTTATGACCAGATTCGCTCGACTATTATTAAAGATTAAAAAATTATTTTTCATCTCTGACTACAAAATTTCAGATTTATAGCATCTCTTTAAATTATATTATTCTTCGCAAGAGTGCTTGTTTGGTTTCTTTTCTAAAAATTGTTTTGCATATTCAAAAACCGGAACACAAAATGTGGTTAGTTTGGATATTTTAGGTACATACGATCTTAAGATTATTAATTTTTTAAACAATTACTTTTTGTAGGGAACATGTGCTATATTCTTTAAAATATATTTCCATTTTTCAAAACTCAAGCCTACATAATAAAATTAATTCATAAAAGGATTTATCTTAACAGCACTAAAAGGATAGTTTGGTAAATATAATTGAATAAATTTAGACAAAACAAGAAACGTGGGTCATACTCCTTCAATTTCTCAAAAACACTGCTCTTGGTTTGGAAGAATGTTACAATCATTAATCTTTCAAACAAATATTTTGGGAAATATTTGTTTAATGTAAGGTATGCGCCTTTTGAAATATAATCTTCATTTTTCAGAACAGTAATTAAAAATTCTTAAAGAAACAACGTGATATATATCTTTGTTTTCTTGCATAATAAAAATAAACAAGTCCTTCTTTATAAATTTGGTTAGTATTTTTATCCTTACCTATATCTTTATCTTTTTTCAAGATCTATAAGAAGCAAAGTATTTGAGGAGAAATATTGTCCATTCGGAGCATAAAATTCTTAGAACCCAATATTTTTCTAAGTAATAGAAAATTTTTCTTGAGACTTGTGCATTGTTGAGTCATAACTAAAACCATTTTAATAAAGTATTTGATAACCACATATATTTAGGACGAACTATACACATTTTTACTAATATTCAAATAAGTATTTGATAAACACATATGTATATATATAATCATTTAAATTAAAATCTATTTAATCTAAAAGAATCAAATATTTGAAAAATATATAAGTATTTGATAAATACTTGGCTCTGATACCAATTTAGCCCAGGAAGAGATCGGGAATAGAGTTGAGAGTTGAGAGTTGATGAGTTTGAAAATTAAATTTGAATTAAATTAAATTTGAAATTTGAAATTTGGTAATTAAAATTGAAAATTAAAGATCGTTTGAAATTTGTAAAGAAAGGATAAATTATTGTATGTATTTTGAAAATAAACTAAGAACAAATAATTTTTGAAAATGGAAATATTTTATTGATGACTGGAGAATATTATAAAGGGAGTTTTCTCACATTAAGTATTTTTCTTCACAAGTTCGCCTCCTCGAGTAAGGAAACAATTCTCTAATTTATAGATGCATTTGAATAACTCTTACATTATTGATGAATACAATTATTGAATACAACAAAATTGACTAAAGGAAAAGAAAAATGTTTATTGTCGGTCATATGTCTTTGTCTTGAATAGTTGTCCTTGAGGATGCTTGATGTCGGTCACATGATAAATAAGTCTTGCATAATTGTCCTTAAATATTCTTGAATAATTGTCCTTATTGTCGGCCATGTGCTAAATGTGCCTTTATCTGGACTTGAATAATTACAAATCAAATGGGTCTTGAGAGAATGGCCCACTATATGAGTCATCTGTTGGTGGTTGAGTAGATCTTGTTGAAGATTCTTGAGTGTCATTTTCTTCTTCTTCCATTTTCTTGATTAACTCGTTGAATATTTTGGCATAGTACTGTCTCTTATTCTTTTGAGAAGTGCTTGAGCTAGCCTTGTCAGAGGGTGTAGAAGTCCTCTTTGAAGGCGGAGAAGAGACTTCTTTAATTGCTTTTACAATTGTCTTTTCTAACTTTAGTCATTGAGTAATTGTTGATGGAGTAATTTTATTTAAGTCATATTTATCCCACCATTTAATTTTGAATTTTCTTAATAAAGACAGTTTACATTCTGGATAAAATTTTTCTACTGTAAAATTCCATGAAAAAATCCATGGTATTGAGAATCTAATATGAAAATTGAGTTCGACAAAAAATGGTTGATTAGTTTTTGGGATTTTTTTTTGAATCAAGGAAAGGATTCTTGAATAATTTGTTGTAGGTAAATTGATCGTTCAGGTCCTAAAAAGAACCATCATTCTTGAAACCAGGATAGTGTGAGATTTGCACAAGTTGGGTCAAATTGAATAAACCAGGAATGGTCAAATGATCTAAGGAAAAACATATTGAACCATGCTTTTTGATAATCAATATAATTATATCCTTCTGGTTTGTATGGTATGGAAAAAGGTACGATTAAGTATATGGAGGTTGCTGGAAATTCTCTAGGTGATACGATCTTTTTAATTTTGCAGGTAGAGTAGGCAATTTGGTTAAAGTCTTTTGGGTTATGGTGATGGTTAAGTTCTACAGATTTTGGATCTACTAGGATGAATTTGTAAAATCTTCTATTTTTGAGTGGGGTATCAGTAAGGAATTGGAAATCGGGATGGAATAATCTATTGGTAAGGCCATAAAGATCTTTTAATTGGATTGGTTTATCATAAGGGCTAACTTAAATATGTTGTACTTGGGATTTGAGTAGGAACTTGTGTAGAAAACACAATATTTTTCTGGGTAGATGACCTAGGTTGAGTAGAAGATCCGGTTTTTATAGTTTGAATATAGGAAAGAGGAGGATACTCTTGAGTTGAAGAAATGATATCTGTTGTTGATGCAACTGGAATATTACCGTAACCAGGGATAGAGATTTGAGTAGTTATTGCATAATCTGAGGGTTTCATACTTTTACTAGACATTTTGGGTTTTCTCTCAGTGTTTGATTTTCATTCTCTATCTTTCCTTATAAAAACTCTCTTGTAAGATAGTCTGGTAAAGAATTAGATTCTCCCTTTATATAGAAAATTTGGAAATCAAAGTTGGATAGAATTGCCTGCCATCTTGCAAATATTTGCTTGGAAACCAAATTTTTAACATCTTTTTCTAAAACCTCTTTTGCAGATTTGGAGTCAATGCGTAATAAAAAGCTTTTATTAAATAAGTCATCTTGGAGTTTTATAATTCGTAAAACAATTTACAATATTTCTTTTTTAATTATTGAATAATTTTTTTGAGCTCCTATCCAGACACCTGAATGGAATCTAACTATTAATTATTTATCACTTCTATCAGTCTTTTGTTTGAGTATTCCGCCATAACTTATGTCTGAACATCGGTTTCGACTATAAGAGTTGCACTAGGATCTGGAATAGATAAACACAGTAAAACCTTAACCTTTTATTTAAGAAGCTTGATTACCTTAATATGTTCTTCAGTCCAATTAGGAGGACTTTTCCTTAATCTTTGATACAATGGTTCACAAAGTTGTCTAAGGTTTGGGAAAAAATCTGCTACATAATTTAGTGATCCTAAAAATCTTTGTAATTGAGTTTTCTCCTTAATTTGATCAGGAATTTTGAAGCAAATTCGATTGATCTATTAATAGGTTGAATAGTACCTTTATATATTTCATGGCCTAAAAATCTAATCTTGATTTGGAATAATTTCATTTTGATGGCTGACACTATTAGATCATTCTTTTTGACCACATGAAGAAATAAATTTAAATGTTTAAAATGTTGTTCTATTGAGTTGGAAAAGATAAGGACATCATCAATGTACACAATAGAAAAATGTGTGTAAGGGTTGAATATGTCATTCATAATATTTTGAAATTCCGAAGGGGCATTTTTGAGTCCAAATGGCATTACGTTCCATTTGTAATGGCCAAAGGGTACCGTAAAGACTGTCTTGTACTTATCTTTTTCATCTATTTGGACTTGCCAAAATCCACTCTTCATATCGAATTTTGAAAATATTACACTATTGTATAATCTTTTGAGTAAATCTTTTTTATTAGGAATTGGATACTTAATCCATTGAAGGATTTTGTTTAAAGGTTTGTAATTAATAACTAATCTAGGGACTCCTCTTTCTATCTCGAAATTTTTGTTAACATAGAAAGCTGGACAACTTTAAGGAGATTTAAATTTCCTAATAAGTCCTTTGTTGAGTAAGTCATTGATTTTTTTTTTACAATGTTCTAAAATATCATGATTCATTTGAATAGGACAGGTTTTTGTAGGAATTTGTTTTTCATTAAAATGTTTTTCATATAAGAGTTGGACTATATGCTTTTTTCTTTCCCAAAAAGCATTGGGTAGATCCGAGCATATTTCTTTTTCTAAAATTAATTGAAGTTTTTGGACTCGTGCTTGAATAGTAAAATTCTCTAATTGTTTTTCTAATTTATCATACTAGATTTTTTTTTGTAAGGCTTAAATATGATTCCTTTTGTTGGAAATGATGTTGAGTTGTCGGGTAATAAAATTTTCTTGGAGTAAGTTGATCTCTTTTTGACTAATAGGAGACAAGAAATGGAAGGTAATTTGTTTGCTAACACGTGAGTATGGATTCCTTTGTCATTTACGGAGAAAGGATATATTTGGGTCAAAAATAGAGTACCTAAAATAATGTTTTGGCTAAGATTTTTTACTAAAGTAAAATTATTTCTAAAACAATAATTATTATTACAAATTTTTGCATTTGATAATTTATACCTAACGTTAAGACTTGAACCATTTGCACTATGTAATTTTTCACTAGTTTTTTCATAAAATTGTGTTGGTATTATTCCTTCTCTAATACAATTTTGATCAGCATCGGAGTCAACTAATGCTATGGTTTCTGAGTGGAAACTATTTCCTATACGGAGTGATATGTGAATATACCATTTTTGAAAGTTGATCTTACTAACAAGTTGAATAAACGTATCATCAGGGTTATTAGTGGAATCTAATTCTATAGAATTATCGGGTTGAATAATTTTTTTCTATTTTCTAGTGGAGTTTTTTAGTAACTCTATTCTAACATTATTCTGTAATTGTTGTAATTGTTGTTCTTGAACTTTTTGTTCTAATTCCTTAAGTTGTTTTTTAAGTAATTTAACTTCTTGTTATAATTCTCTTGTAGTAACTTGTTTAAAAAGACTTTGAGTAGGATATTTATAAAAAATTTTATTAAAACTAAATGATTCTGGAGTACTAAGGTGTTGTTTTTGATTAAGGATATCTTTGAGTTTAAGCAAGTATTTCCTTTTTACATCGGGATCTTCTATTTTATCTATAATATCTAAAAGAAATTGTTTATCCTGTTTTCTACTTGATATCATATTGAGTGACTGACAATGGCATATTCTTTCACTATAACTACAGTCTTGAATACTACATGTGTCACTAAAATTATCTATTTCTTAAATAGTTTCAGAGGAATCGGATTGACCACTAGAATTTTCGCTAAGGAGAAGTTGGCTAAATTTTTGTCTAAGATTTTCATCATCTTTGAATATTTCATTAATCTTATTTCTTGTTCTACTGTTGGTGGAAGTATGGCATGATTTCTTACAAGTCCAATAAACTATGGCTTTTTTTACCATGTTTGAGCTTATTACGTTTTTTTATTCTTTTTGTAATAAAGTTCATTAAATTGGGCTTTTTTATTATGTTTTGGAGGATAAGTAATAGTTTTGAGCCTATGTGTTTTTCTTCGGGATGGGGCTGTGAGATTATCATAACCATATTGAGCACAAAAGTTGTCTACGGTTTGTTTAAAAGAATATTTCTCATTATTTTTCTTATCTTTTTGTTCTTGACATAAGGATAGACCTTCTTTCTTAACGAATGCAAAAAGTTGACCATAAATAATAGTATCTCAAAGGATTGAACTACTTCCAGTAATTTCTACTAATTTTTTGAGTACTCTATTCGAGAAGAATTTGGGTAGTCCTGCAATAAATCTTTCTTTCTAAAAAGAGGCATTGCAGTCCTTTCGTTAGAATATATGTGTAACAAAAACATCTTTATACCATTTAAAGTCACCTAAGATTGGACATCTAAGATTTGTAAGCACTAATTTTGAACTTTTGAGTTCTTCCTGAGAATTGCCTATGAAATACATGGCTATAGTGTGGATGAGTACTTCTACGACATTTTGAGTCTCTTTAACCTCTTAAAATCCTTGGTCATCTTCTATTATAAGTTGCTCTACATGATTGAGTATACTTTGTTGAGTAGATGTACTAAGACTATTATCCCACCAATATCTAAGGGATCCTGTAAATCCTGCTACTACTAGTCTAGCGGCTTGATGGTTAGTGTTTTTTACGGCTTTATAGGCTATTGCAGTCATTCCTATTTCTTGGAGTACATTCATGATTTCATATTCAGATCTACCATCTATGTTCCATTCATAAATAACTTCACCGGTATATTGAGTAGTAATATACTTAGCGCGTTCTTCATATTGAATATCTGGTGGAGTAGGTCTACGATAATAATTTCTGGTTAATGTGTTTTTCCAATTATTGGGTTGTCTAGTTTTTCTTTGTAACCTATTAATTTCTAAGAGTTCACTATTCTCATCTTTGTAACCTATTAATATTCAAATAAGTATTTGATAAACACATATATTTAGGATGAACTATACATATTTTTACTAATATTTAAATAAGTTATAATTTTAGCTCACAACAATTATAATTTTAAAGACATTGCAAATTCAGTCAATGTATATTCTATATATTTGTTTTCTCCGACTGGGAAGTGTGACAGGAACGAGTTTATATTGTGGGGTAATTGGTAAGGTTGTGTTACTATTTTGGATATTTGCTAAAAGATCTTTGCCAACTTTTCTGCTCGAGGCATGATAGCCATTTTTAATTTATACGAATTACAAAATCAAAATAACAATACTATTGTAATTTTTAAGTTTAAATCATAATAATAATAAAGAGTATTAGCGTCTAATATCATAAACTTATTTATACGAATTGCAGAAAATGACAACTGCAGAATTCGAAAGAAATATTAGAGTAGGCAGCATAACAATGGTGAAGCTAAATTTTCAATTAACAAATATGGTTTGCAAAATGTCCGAGGAACTGGAAGCCGCTAGGCCAAGATGGCAGGGTAGGGATCTCAGAGATTGAGAATAAAGAATAAAGAAACCGAGATAATGGAGTGAGACAAGGAAAAGGGGAGATGGGATAAAGCTATTTTCGCCAGAGGATATATGAGCTACCACGCGAAGCGGCTTTACTAAAGACCATATGGAGAAGTTAGTCAAGGGAACAACTTAAAACAAATGGTTTGGCAACAAAACAGCCACAAGAAAGTAAAATCAATGTGGGATTTTCTCATAAAATACCCAAACCTTATTTTCTCTTTAAATATTCTATGTATGTATGTAAATTAATTTGATCTCCAACCTTAATGTTAGCCGGATCCAGAACTTAGCTTCTTGTAAGAGTCCCAAAATTGTATAAATTGGACCAGCTAGCATACACCCGGCACCATTTTACAATTTCATTTATAGAGGAAGTGATAAAAGCGTAATTGTGATTCTGAGTAGTCATCTGATTCTACTTGATAAGAAAAGAAGCCACACGTTTGATCATTTTCTTAGCATTTTCAGTGTCAAATTTTAGTATATGAAAGGCATGATCCTCTCCCTCCACTTCAACCAGCTCCACGTCTCCTTTCCATCCACTTTCTTTCACTGCATTATAGTACAGAATCCCTCTGTTCTTAAGCGTATCCAATTCAGCAACACTAACCAGCAGCCTGGAACACCCGAGTTGAGTCAAACTTGGCGCTTCCGGGCCAACAAAATTTATCATCGGATTGTCAATACCACCAGGCGCGGATGGATATAAGAAGTTCCAAATCATAAAGGCATAATGCTTATCAAGTTCTGTTGCAACCTCTGATCCCACTGGCCGGGAACCCCAAAAGTATGGGTGGGTAAGAAAAGCTCCTAAAATTTTAACATCACCAGGCAAGCTCTCAATGCCTGCTCTCATGACAATATTATGCACAATGTTAGCTCCTGCACTGTCACCACCTAAAAAAAGTCGCTGAAAATCTCCATAAGTCAATAGCCATGGCTCCTTATTGCTGCCATCGCTGACGGAGTGTGAAGCGACCCATTGGAGGGCAGTCCAGCAATCCTGATAAATAACAGGGATGGGATTTTCAGGAGCTAGCCCGTATTCTATTGATACGGCAATAACTTTGGCTTCAGAAACCAAGCTGCTCATATATTTGGTCTCAACTAACGAGAAGGCAGATTCAACGCAGAGGCCTCCACCATGGAAATAAACCAAAACTGGGAACTTTTGGCTGGTTTGTGTGAGTTTCGGGAGATAGATTCTAGCTGAGATATTAGGATTTTCGGAAATGGTTTTGTCTTTGGATGAGACTCCAGTTTCTGGGTCTTCAGGTGATGCAGGCACGGCAGGGGAGCCCATTAGTCGCTCAACCGAGCCGTCTTTGTAGACCCGGATTAATGAGAGAAGCTCTGAAGCTACCTCCTTGGCTGTAGAACACATAAATGTAACGTAAGATCGATGTGAAGAAATTTATATCTAAAAGGTGAAGGGAAGGTAGGAATTATGTTGGAATGGTTTTGATGAATTAGGGGATTCCAGGAGCATTATTTAAATAGTGGGAAATCCAACTGTTCTTTCAAAGCAACAAAAGTCAGTTATTGATCTGTTGTGAAAATTAGCTGCTGAAGGTTATTATTCACATATAAGCTTGGGAGGTTGGAGCCCTTTGCGGCATTCAGTTCGTCAAGTTTATCCGTCTCTATTTTATTGAGATTCAGCTTAGCTGAGGCCTTCTCGCTCTGCTACCCTTTCAATTATTCTTCTATTAAATGGGAACAATAATACAAAACTTTTAGTCCCCATTCTGTCTGGATTTCATTTTCGAAGTGTCATGTGATTTGAGTTAAATGTCAGAAATTATGTTCAAGAGAGATTTTTTTTTTAAAAAAAATAATAATAATAAATAATTTATCACATTTACATAAATATAAACTAAACGCCTCTCCGACCCTTGTGGGAACTCAATGAAATTTAAGACCTTTTATATAACTACAGAAAATCTTGATAGTTGAACTAATTAGCATCCACAATCAAAAAGAGAATTTATAGTATAGGTTATATTGATTTTTCTTGCTTAAATTTTTTCTCCATCAATTAAATGTGGAAAACCAATATCAAGAAGCCAATTATTGCACAAGCAAAAGAAAAAATCTCCAGGTACGCCATTTCAGAGTGGAGTTATAAAAGTCATTTGGTGTATACGACCATCCATCATAATCCATAAAAAGCAATAATTTCCGGTAAAAGTTATATTTCAAACAATACCTACCCACAACAATGAACTTTAAGAAGGAACTTGTTGGGTCTACAACCATCATAAGTCTCTGGAATCGAGAAAAGATTACGAGCCATGCTACAATGAATCAATGGGGACCTTCAATTTGCCGGAGAACAGTAAGAAGATCTACTTCTTTCTGCACACACCGTACGTAGTAAGCGACCAAGAACCAATGACTGGCCATTTACAGCTGCAAACTATTTAGAAATGTTCTAACGTTAAGCCCCAACCCAGAAGAAGAGCTTTCGAAAATGGCTATTTAAATCATTTAGTTCAAATGAATCGATAGAAGAGTTAAGTAGAAGAATACCTTAAAAACTTTTGGCGGAGAAAGCAACGGAATAATTAAATGAATACGTATAAAGGCATGTTATTCTCCCTAAGAGTTGATCCCACATGAAAAAGAGAAACCTGTTATTCTCCCGAATATATGATGCTTAGCTTAGGTACGTTCAACCACAGGCAGAAACAGAGAAGTTATATGAAAAGAAAGTAAAAGCAGTGTAGGATATTTTTCATGAAACACCCAATCTTATTTGTTGAAAATATTCTATAAATGTAAACTAATTTCTCACCAACTATGATATAAACATGAAATAAAATATTGTTTCTTTTCTTACCAACTGTGGTAAACATGAAATATGATATTGTTTCCTAGTTTATTATAAACTCATTTTCTATTTCGTGTTATAATTTATTTTTTTTATTTGATGTACATAATTAATTAATGTAATATTTTACACTCATTTTTTATTTGGTGTTACAATTTTTTTTCTTATTTGATGTATATAATTAACATAATATTTTAAATATTTTGTTTACTCTTATTGGTCCTCACCCACGCTTCCTGTGGAGAGTGATTCATAAATCAGAAAAGTATATAAGAGGAATCCATAGTTCACAAAGTTAATAAGCCAGCTAAATTGCCAACTAAGAATCCGAATAATACAGTGATGACACTTCTTTTCTGGAGGGCCTGACAGCTGTTAAATCAGATTTTCACATACATTTACAATTTTAGCCTTGACACTAGGGGTCAACAAGTGGGGACGGTAGTTCCAAAAACGATAATTGAGCCTTTCTCCAATCGGTGCCACAAACTGATAATTTCCAATATTCCAAAAGAGAAAACTGAAAATATCCCTTAATTCATTTTATTCCCCTCAACCCTGCATGACACGATTCTTACCGCTCCACAAACTTTTAAGAACTATGAAGCACACCATGAAAAAATTAAAATCCTATTTCGATTAGGCATATATTTAAAATTGAGGTACAGTAATTCTCAAGCTATAATTAATATATAAAATAAATTCACTCAAAGACCGCAGCCAAAATTAGAGATTTGGGGGAGGAACGTTTGAAAGATAGATTTAGTTGAGCAATTTTTTAAAAACAATTAATAATTTTACAAAATTGCAAGAAACAAATTATATATAACCTTAACATATTAGCCTAAATTATTAATAAAATAATAAATATTTTTTAAAATTTGTGGCGCCTGGGGCCTTCATGTAACTCCGCCTCTAATTCATTGATGTTAAATATAAGAAAAAGAAAAATAAGTAATTTCTATTAAAAATTGGTGTTTATAAAACACTTCTGCTAAAATTCCGACATAAGCACAATGGTTTTAGCCAAAAACTATGCAAGATTTCATTTCCAAAGATATGCCACATGAACCAGAGTTTAAAATGTAATAAACTCAGGAGGAAGAAATTTTATATTTTACTATTAATCAATGTAAACTAAATTACTTCCCTATCTTGATGTGAACTGAATTCAAACCCCTTTCAACTCAAGACTTTTACAGGATGAACTACCTGGAGCCGACAATCAAAAAGCATTTATAACATAGGTCATATTGATTATTTTTTTCTAAATTTTTTTCTGTTTTAACTGAATGGGAAACCATTGATATCAAGAAGCCTATTATTTAGAGAAGCAAAACATACATCTCACCGAACGCCATTTCAGTGAAGTGTCATAAAATACATTTCGTGTCATACAACCATCACAATCCATGAAAAGCAATAATGTTTTGTGAAGGTTATATTTCAATCTATACCTACAACAATGAACTTGAAGAAGAAACTTACTGTGTCTACAACCAACATAACTCTGGCATCAAGAAATGATTATGAGCCACGCTACAATCAACCAATTAGGACCTTCACTTGGCTTAAGAACAGTGAGAACATCTACTACTTTCTGTACACCGTATCTAGTTAGCAATCAAGAATCAACGACTGGCCATCTACAGCTGCAAATTATGTGGGTTACGTTTGGTGAGAGCTTTGGCAAAATAATTGTGGATTTCCGGTACAATTCGGTGGATCAGATGGGAGTGCCTGCAAATTT
>CM040443.1:19430864-19483138 GCA_022749755.1 Azadirachta indica
GCATGTTAAAGATTGATGCAAAACTTTGTTCTAAAATCTAAATGCTCTTCATTTGGTGCCATTAAAGGTGTCAGTGTTGAAGAGTGCTATTTCTGGGCATCATCACTGATGTCAGATGCAGAAAACAAAAGGAATCTCTCCATTAATACTGCAAACAGTCATTGATGTGCTGCAACTGCTTTGTCATCGAGTTCTGTTCAGATAGAAATCAAGAAGCACGTAGAGAGGCTAAGAGTAAGATAAAACCTCATTCAACATCAAAATTTGAAGTTAATTTATAAAATTGATGCAATCAACAGAATCTTTATTCTCGTGTTAAGAGTACTTACAACAGACACTTGACATATTATTTTGCTGTAAATGTATGGATAAAAGAAAACAATTTAGAATTGCTCCCGCGTTCGTATCCATGTCCTAATTCCTAAATTAACCAGCATCTTGGAAAATTAGAATATAAAATTTACAGTAAATGTTACTTCTGCTATATACCTCCACGATAAGATCATATAAACATTTTCCATTGCAGATACAAACCGTTAAACTAGAAGATCACATAAACGTTAGTTCTGCAGACCACACCATTATCTTAATGTCATCCTGATTCTACACTGAGAACAAATCTATTTACTGTTAAGACAGCGATTTCAATCGCTTCATTAGCAGCCCCTCTGTTCAACAATATGCCTTTTTATTCTGTATACGCTAGACATAGTAAATCATACCGACTTCCAGCAAAGAAGTGTGAGGCACGTTCAGAACAACCTGAGGATCTCTACAGTTCTTGCTCAGAAAAGCGTACACAAAATTAATAGCAAATTTCTTGAGAATAGAGGATGATTTCTTAGCCTTCGCATAAGAATGCCCGATAATATAAGCAATTCCGGACTCTTTAGCTTTCAGTATCTCAAGAGACTCATCTTTAAGTAGAAAAAATTTTCTGAACACCTGATGCCTGATTTTGACACTTGAGTATCGCTCAAAGATTGCTTCAAGTTCTCCTTACAATTTGATCCTTTAAGAGAATGCTCTGGAGCGTGCAAGACCTCAATATCGGAGTCTCCAGCCTCTCTAAATGATTCATTTTCTTCTTCTGCTTCTACAAATTGGACAATTGCAGACACCAATGTGTTCTCAAAATCATAGTTTTCCTGCAGTAGATCCTTGTAACCATATCTCACAATGCATCGGAACATGCCATACTCCTTTAGTCCTACCCTACTAATGAGCAGCCGTTCATTTTTATTGATATGTGGTACTTGAACAGATTTGACGCAGACAAAAACCAGAACCTGATGGAATGCCGGCAAATTTGTCACAAAGTGTCCAAATATGGCTGGAACCCCAGTTGCTAGATTAGAGTAAACAAGCCCAATTCCAGGGACCCGGACCATGCCAAGGCTAGGCCCTAACGCCAATACCCTATCCATTGAAACCTTGTTCTCCACATCAAAATCAAGTTTCTTCATTGTTCCATAGTTCCATATATACGTCACTGCCATAAAAATGAAAGACAGAACGAGAGGTATCCAACCTCCTTCAGGAATCTTGTACACACAAGCTGAGATGTAAAGCAGTTCCACTGATCCAAAAAACACCAAGAATGCAACTACATTGATTATCTTTTGCTTCCACACAATTACCATCACCAGTGCCATCAAGCAAGTTGTTACAAGCATAACAGTAGTGACTGCCAGCCCTACAAACCATGAAAACAACTGAAAATCATTTTTAAACATCTAAGAATGACACAAAAGATAAATTAACAGCTTACGCATTTAATTGATAGCATAATTTTTTACCATATGCATGACCAATCATGTTAGTATCTCTCGATCCAATAGTCACAGCTAAACAAAGGCACATGAGCATCCAATTGACCTCAGGAATATATATCTGTCCATATATTGTACTTGAAGTATGAATGATTTTGACATTTGGAAAGCAATTGAGGGCACAACACTGGCTTATGATGGAAAATGTAGCTGATATCACAGCTTGACTTCCAACTATAGCTGCAAAAGTGGCAACAATGAACACTGGCCAAAACACAGCTTCTGCAAGAAACATTAACAACATCAACACAAGAGATGACCAAAGAATAATGTTATTTATTGGATACTCAATTATGATCTTGCCTGGTATAGCCTTGTAGAAGCTTCTCTGAATATCTTCATGGTTCTTAGAGAGAAAAGCAGCCTCACCCATGTATGCAAGAATCAGACAGGGATACACTAGACAGGTGAAAGCCACCTGGGATGTAAGTAATGGGTTTTACTGTGTCAACATTGAGGTAATGCAGACAATTACAGCTGATTCATTCTTTATACACAAATGCTTTACTGCATGACATGTAAGCTAGAGGAAAGATTTACCTTTATTGAGAGAGAAGAGAAATGACCTAAATCAGCAAACATTGTCTCGACACCTGCAATAATATTTTGAAAAAATTTAGTCTCAATAACCAGCGAGTAATACTGATAGACTGTATTGGCAGTCTGAAAGAGATACCTGTGATCGAAAGAACCACGCCCCCTAGTGACACCCATCCATCAATGCCTGTGCTTCTAAAGAATTTCAACATGTAAACTGGAGAAAGTGCATTGAATATATGTGGATTCCATGTAAATATGTTATATATCCCAATGCTGCTAATACACAGAAGCCATGTCATGACAATTGGAGCAAATATGAAAGCAACTCTGTGTGTCCCATGGTGCTGAAGTGAGAAAAGTCCCACTAAGATGACACATGAGATTAAAACAACATAATCTGGAAGAAAAGAAAATACATAAGCTTTGGCAGATAATCATGGTTTTTACATATTTGATGCTAATAATCATGGAGTAGCACTTACTCTCATGAAGTTCTGAGATCTTAACTTTAACCCCTGAAACTGCTGAAAGAACTGAAAATGGAAATATATTGGCACTTATTTACAAATCAAACTACTGAAGAAAATAAGATTAAAAGGAAAAGAAAGATAAAATTGATAAAGCAGAATCCATTTAATCAAGTGGTTCAAAGGAATAAACTGGACATACTCTGTTGTAGTCATTTTTACACCCAAGGGTGCTGAACTCAATTTTATAACAGTAGTGCACATAAAATGTTTTGCAGCCAATAGCATCTCATTGTAGTTCATAACAAAGTTATAATGTCTGGACTTTGACATGATTAATGTTGGATTTAGATGAAATTCAGGTGATTGAACGTGTAGAACTTTATTATGAAGTAAATAGTACTGGAGAGGCTCCGACAAACAGACTATATGGAGCTACCTGATATTGTAGGAGTGAGTACTCCATCACCAATTGTCATACAGGTTCCAAGCAGAACAAAGATCAAAAGCACATTGCGAAATCTTGGATGCTTCTCAAATAATGCCTTCAAAGCAGAACTTTGCCATGTGTCTGCTAATCCTTCTGTTGCAAATGTAGACAACTTCTCATCTGTGGCGTGCTGGTTTGGTAGAGTGCTTAGCCTTGCATGTCTGCAAAGAAGGGAGTACAATGCAAAGGTACCACCTGCACAATAAGCAAAAAGTTGACATGGATAAGCTGTCTTTCTTCCTTGTCCAATCTCCAATCATGGAGCTTCAAATCAATACTCTTTTGGGATGAGTGCCGCTTTTCCTATTGAGGTTATGTCTATAGTTTGGTTTCGAAATATCCACCACAAAGGTAGGGTGTCTTTTTGTTACATAGTAAATAGAACAGGCTGAACCTAAGTCTAGTGTTTTATTTTGACAGTAATATACCCCCATAGTTCCAGGAAAGAAAAGAGAACAAAGCTCTTTTTAGTACTGGTTTTATTAGCAAAAGGTAGGACATATCTCTAAAAAGATGCAGTACTGAGACTGGGGGCTGGAAATAAATACTACTCAACAAGATATCATCATATTTTGACTCTGATCCTGGTGGATGAGTTTTAAAAAGCCGTCTGAAGGTTAGTTGAGCAGGTGTAATTGTTGAAGTTTTCCAGTTCAATTATGTCATTTAAGAAATTATCAAGTAATTGAACCGAATGATAAAGCTTTACCTTCACCATTGTCATCAGCTGACATCACAACGAAAATATATTTGAAGAGAGCAACTAGAGTGAATGTCCAGAAGATAAATGAAAGTACCCCATAAATTTCCTCATCATTTTCTTGGAGGCTCAACTTCCCGGAAAAGGTGGTTTTGTAGACATAGAGAGGAGAGGTACTGAGGTCACCATAAACAACTCCAAGACTTTGATAAGCCAATGTAACCACAGTTGTACAGGATACCCTCTTGGAGTTCTGATTCAGCACACTAGATTTATCAGCATATTATCAAAAATTAAATCAGTGTTCTACTCCTAGGGTTGCTCAACCAAATGCACAATGTCTAAACACATAAAAAAACATGAAGAAAATTATAAGCCAAGCTCTGAAGAAAGATCAATTGCATCGAAGGCAGGGGCATATATTTTCTATACCAAAAAAGCCGATTTTTAAGTTCAACTTCATGGAATTTCCGGCTTCTGTAACTGGCACGCACAAAAAGTTGAGATGTTCAATTAGTTACAGAATTGAATCGAATAGTGAACTCCCGGAATTCCTGAGGTTAGGTCGTTTTAAACAAAACAAGTCGGTGTATCCCTCCATATGATCACTCTATGTCATACTTGCTAACAGAAAGCCATTATAAACTGAAATGAAAAACTCTACCCAGAAACCACAGAGAATTCCAAATGGAAACTTCCAACTCCATGAAGTTTGCTATTCACATTATTTATACGTTCACAGTACGATTTCTCTAGCCCTCTACTTCTAGCAAGAAGCATTTGACACAAGCCATTGTCCAAACGAGAGCTGACAAAGAGGACACACTTTCACGAACCCATAACCGTAACTTCAGAAATTACACCACACAACAACAATATAATGACTGCATATATAAGAAGTAATGGTATCGCAGCAAGATTCATAGAGCATGCATGAGTACCTGTTGAGATATTCCCTGCTCTAAAAATTCTTCTGATGGCTTCATGGCCTTTTTCTTTTATTTTTTTTCTTTTTCTAGGAGTTTGTATGTGAGAAGAGGGAGTCTTTTGAATGGTATCGAAGAGAAGAGGAGCAGTGAATGAAAATATAAAGAGAAAGAATGAGAGAATGTAGGAAGTAGCAGCAAGCAGTGAAGAGTCAATTGCTGTTTGTGTCCAAAGAAGTTGCAAACTGTAATAAACGCTCTTTATCTTTCTTCAATATTTCTGTTATATTTTAGCTTAGCCTTGAAAATTGTTCGTAGATAAATAAACTGGACCAAAATCTTAAGATGTAGTTTAGAAAATAAATCCCCAAGGATTCCTTCTTCCTACACCTAATATAATATGCATCTTCTGGTTGTACCTTCTGCTTCAGTCTGTCCTACGTACTAATTAAAAGGCACCTCTGTCCCATAGTTCAAAAATATATAACCTAAAAAAAATTAGAAAAGTTGAGAAATATCATTGCTGAAAACAGGGAATTATAAAGTATAACATTTTATAATTACTTATAGTGTTTTCAGAACAATTTATTTTTTATTATTTTTCATTAAAAAGCACCCTTATCCAACATATCCAGGCTTACACAGCCTACTAATTTCACTACCCATTTAAGGGTGGGTATTCCATGGATAAGCTTCCCTTAATTAATAAATTCATTGCACTCCAGCATTAAAGATCATTCGGTTTTTTCTTTTATTTATTTGTTTATGTATATTACAAGCAAGCAGTGATCAAACAGTTACCAAGCTCTTGCTTGAAACAAGAGCTCTCTAGAGTAAAATATATATTGACAAACACGCAAATACTCTTTATCTCATTTAGAAAATTTTTAAATACAGCAAACTCTCCATAAAGGAAAATGACCCACACAATTGTTTATAAAATGTTGTTCAATTTAGAACCTTATTTAGTATTTAACTTTGACTGACCAACCGGGATTAAGAAGAATTAAGAAAGCAATTATGTACTTATCATCCTAACCTACTCCTCAACTATACCTACTTACTTACATGTCATGCAATTCCTATGAATCAGAAGTATTGGCTTCCAGTTCACCTAGATTGGTGGACCTGAGCACCATTACCTACTATCTTCTGTTTAAGAATTGGTTATTAGGCATAAAAAGAGTGGCCATTGGAATGCTGAGTTGCATCAGAAGTTATCAAATACTCATCTTAAACCATATAAGAAGATAGAATTCTGTGTCAAAATTGAATCCCAGTTTTCTACTTCATCTCATTTAGTCGCTGATGAAAGGAATTGTAGATAAACAGGGTACGAAAATTGGGTTCATTTTATTTTTGAGGGAAAAAAAAAAGACAATCCCAGGAAAAAGGGCATAATATCAACTGCTTATTGCAGTCTTGTCCTTAGGCAAAGAAAATAGAAAATAAAAAATATAAAAAATCATGTACTAGAACAAATGGTAGGACCACGGGAGCATTTCTGTCGTTTTCTTCTGTTCAGAGTGTCCTGCTACTGGTCCCCTTTAGTTTCAGAGAATCTTTAAGAGGACAAAGCATCCATCATCCATGCAATGCAATGAATACGATTTACTCTATTTTACTTTTTCTTTTTATTCTGCTATTATTAATATTTGATGAATTTTTTCATAACCCCGTTTGAACATCACAATTGAAATCGTCAAATTAAATTACAGAGGCAAATCTTCTGTTACTATTATTGGTAAGAAGAAACAAATTAGCTTTGTCTACACTACAGGATGTTTGTTAGTCAATAATAACGGAGAAAATAATAGAACAGAAGATGTAATGTAATAGTCATGGCCGACCTCCCATTTGGGTGGGTTCAATTATTAAGACAACTTTCAAGATACAAGTGGTGACATATTGCCTACCAATTGTATAATAAGATGCTAAGATATGATGTTAACTCATCCTAGAATCTGGTCAAGGTTTCCAAAGTTCTGCTCTATGCCCAGATGTTACATTATGGACCAAATATGGTTCTTGTTTTAGAATAGAATTGTGAATTATTAACTACATATCTATATCTATCATAACAACCACATCCTTCTTTGTTTCCTCTACAAAATCATTGACTTCCGAAAAAAAGGAAAATTATGGGCAAAATCATTTGTGTATGTGAGCTTTGAATTACTAGATGTATGATTAAGAACCAAGGAGACATAGTTTTCTTGACATAACAACCAAATCCCTCTTTTGGTTGTTTGTTCGCCTACGACCAATTATTGGGTCCAACCGTACAATTATTAATAATTTGCTAGTACAATGCATGGAGATATGAAAAAATATTACAAAGAAAAAGGAGAAGAGGTATAAGGATGAGTAAGGTTAGGTTGTGCCTTCTAAATCAAACATTTAATAGCTCTCGTGTGTGTGTCCCCATTGATTCAATGCTCTAAAGCTTTCAGAATTGTTAGGTTGATTGCAGCTCTCAAATAATTTGAATGTTCAATCAAGGGGAAGTGATCACTCATTGGTCATTACACTATACAGCCGGGAGCCTTATCCTTAAGTTGCTTTCATATCATGGACCGAAAAGTTGGCATTTGATCCACAAAATGCAAGCTTCCAAGGGATTCCCGGGTGCCCATCTGATCACTTTTTGTACTTAGATGTTGCCACGCGCACTTATAATTAGCTTTGCCCTTAGAAGGATATTATTCGATTTTTGAATTTGATGGCCAAGTTGGCAGATAATTTCTTAGATGCTGGAATAAATGCGCCTTACATTTTACATACACACAAACAAGCCCCCTGCCGCACGGGTGACATAGCCATCCTCTCTCTTTCTCAGGACAGGAGTATGCTATGGTCCATTGATCTTTGATCAAATTTCGGAGCCCTTTTTGAAAACCCTAAACCCGACTACTGGTAATCAGTCGTGTTACTACAAAATGCACTCGTTATACATTATAGCCAGAGATAATTGGGTTTGCGCAACTCCGTGGGATTTCAAATGACCAATGCCCCATTCAATGGGACTAAATTTGCTTCAACTAAAACACCAATTCCAACTTGCTTACTTCGTTTCTAGACATTCTAAATGCCAGATAAGAGTTATTATGCTTTGATTTCACTTGGTTACTAGAAAATTAAATCATTATCGACAGTATTATCCTTTGAGCCCCCGGCTAGGAGAAACTATAGCTTTTCTTCCCGCTCACCATTTCTGGGCAAAATTTAAAACTACGCTTCCCATCCCATGCCAAATTGCCTCGTCAACCCCAATCTTTTCTACATCAACTCTATTTGTTTTAGCCGGTTGGCTGCTATTTAACTTCTACCCTCCCAATTGCTTGCTTTTGTGGACGAAGGCTTACTTTTACCACTTAAGTGCTATACCTATAAACCTATAATTACTATGTAATAGAAGCTGTAAATTTCAAAAGAATATTATACTTTTACCTCCTACTTTTTTTCAGAGAAAGTTAATATATCTGTTGAATTTCAAAAAAAAAAAAAAAACTTCCTACATTTTAAAGAGAGACAAATACTTTTGAATTACTATTTTATCTCTCTATTATTAAAAATATTTAAAATAAATAATTATAATGAATAATATAATTTTATTCTAATATTTAAATTTAAAAATTATAATAATATTTTAAACTTTTAATTATTTGTTTTCTTTCAAATTTATTATCAATTTTATATAATATTTAATTATTTATTTTTTAAGATATATTATATTGTTAAAATAATTTATTTTAAAAATTATGCATAATTAATATTGTCAAAATTACATATAATCATATAAACATTTAAAAAATTTTGACAACAAATTTTATGTTATAAAAAGTTTTATAATTAATTATAAATAATTTTTTAAATAAATTATTTAATAACATAATATATTTTAAAAATTATTTATAATTATATATGATAAATACTTGACTATAAATTTTAAAAGAAAAAAATAATTAAGGATTAATATATTATTATAATTTTTAAATTTAAATATTATAATAAAATTATATTCATTATTATAAAATATAAAATAAAAATAATATAATTATTTTATATATTTTTAATATTAAAAAAATAAAATAATCAAACTAAAATATAAATAATAATTTAAAAAATATCTTAATTTTTTTTTAATTTTTTTCAAAACATAAAGGATCCCTTACCTTTTTTCCTAAAACCTAAGGGAGTAAAGTACCTTACCCTAATTTCAAATATTAAAGAAAAAATAAGTAAGTATTATTGTAAGTTAATTTTACCACCCACTTTAAAGCAAAAGTACAAACACCGCGATTTCTAACCCACCCCTACCATTACTCTTTGATTTCGAGGGCGTTTTGTTAGTAACATGGGAAATTTTCCACATGGAACAGATGACTGTACCATCGAAGTAAAATTCAGGCACAAACAAAATTTGGAGGCTTTGTCAAATAAAGTACCATTCAATAACACTGTTAACAATCAACATTGTCACTCAATTTCTCATAATAAACATAAAAATAATAAATCCAAACTCTTCAATTGCAGAAAATATATCTCAACAAAACTCTGTGAATGAAATTTTTTTAGAAGAAAACATTAAGCAATATATGACCGGGACTTACACCAATAAACGGTAATATTTTGAAAGAACCCTAATGAACTCTTCGACAATACCAACTACCAAAACACAACCCTCAACATGCAAACACGACCCAACCTTGACCAATTGTCGACAGACTCAAACTGGACGCAGACCCAAACCACTACAGCCGATAAATAGGTCCAGTAATTTTCACCAGCTTTATACGCCAAGACATGGGCGAGAACAAGGTCAACCAACTAACCTCTTCCTATTGCCAAAGCATATGGTAGGAAGACAAACCCAAGTCTCTTAAGTTGAAGGAGCAGGCTCCTCAGATTTCTTCTCTGCTTCTTCACTCTTTAATTCCTTCTCCTCCTTGGTTGCAGCAGGCACCTCGTCCTTGGCTTTGTCTTCAGTTTTCTTTTCTTCAACACTTAATTTCTCAAGAAGACCAGCAGCTGCAGTTGCATCTTTATTTTCGTCTTTCTTTTTTTGGGATTCAGCAACTTCTTGAAACATTTCCATAAAGGTCTTGCAATCTGAATTAAATGAAACAGACAAATTAGAAGAAAATGAGGAAGCAAACTTGCATAAGAACAGATGGGCAAATTTAAGGTAGAAAGAAGTCACTGATATACATTATGCCATTCACTGCAATATGGTTATAACTTTTAACACATTATAGGGACACCATATGTCCATCCTAGGATTGTTAACTTGGTAAAAAAAAGCAGCACTGTTGTTTGCATTCCCAAGCAATGAGTCATAATATGCCAATAAAATTGTCTGCCAATGGTAAGTTCAAGGCATTGATTTATGCAAGAAAGACTACAAATACAGAAAGAGTGAGGCTAAAAAAGAAAACTAGGTAGAATGTTTATCACCAACAAAAAAAAAATTTTTAGTATCAAAACTATGACAACTCTATCCAATATTCCCAAATATCAATTTATACATCAAGACAATTAACTCAGATCACATACATAATGCAACAATGCTAATAATCAAGGTTAATCAAATTTTATCACCAATAAAAATAATAACAACTAAGGTCTACCATTTGGAAAGATGAAAGAGAGGCTCATAGAATAGGGTATAGAGGTTATTTAAGCTATCTCATGTCCTCAATACATATGGGTTAAAAAAACATGTTTAAGACACCACGGAGGCATTTTGTTCTCAAGTTCTCTTAAAAAAAATATATCTACATATCTGTATAACTTTTTAAGATTTAAAGAGTTTCTGATCAATAGATTGACCATAAAAACCAGCCATTAAATAAAAATGAGGGAATGAAAATAAATTCAGACTGTTAAAAATAAAATCCTTGAATTTGAATATGACCAGACTATTACTAGCAGCCAACTGCAGAAACTATGAGCTAGCAAGGAACAGGAGACACATACAGCCACTCAGTACAAAGCAACTTCAACTTTGATACTTGGCCACCAACCACCACATAAAACTAATGTCAAGAAAGAAAACCATCCAGAAGACCTAATTCTATTTTACAGGTTCCCCAGTACTTGTACGTGTAACAATCCCAGTTGCAATATTGACCATACATCCATTCTGATAACTTTATGTACATTAACATATAGCCATGACTTTAAATAATAAAACTTTTAGGCAACTTATGTTCTCAAATGCTTTTTTGAGTCTTATTTCCAATCAATTCCTTGCCAATAAAATAGTTCAAGCATGATGAGTCATTAAGCAAAATAGCAAAACAGAACATTCGGCACAACATATTTAGGGTCCATTTGGGCTTGCTAATCAGCATTGCATAAATACAAATAAAAAATGCAAGTACTTATCCATGTGTTAGGTTATTTATTTTAAAGGTGCTTATCAAATATATTTAGCACTAGAGGATGCCCTTTTAGATTTGCACGTAATTACATACTAATTAAAATAGTACTTGAAGAGTTATTTTAAGGAATTTATTTTCCTCAAAAGCGAGTCATATGAGTGGTCTATCCTTAGCACTCTCGAACATACTCTTAACAACCTGAATATAACCGCAGTTTTAGTTTCAATAATATTAATGGATTTATTTTGCTCAGAAAAGTACCCAAGAAGCTTCAGGTAAGATACAAACAAATAAACTCAAACCAATGCATAACAATGCAACTAATTCCAAAACACTGTACAATTAGATTCCTTTGCATTGTGCCATGTACAGGTAAAAATACTCACTTTCAACAGATCCAAATCTGATGCAGAAAAGCTCATCCTTCAATTCCCCATCAGCAAAGTCGGTGGCGTGCCATACACATGACTTGTCGTTACCAGCGTGCTCTTGCACTGACATCGTTGGTAATACTGTCCGCAATGCAAAAAACCAAAATTAGCAAACTTAAACACTGATCGTAATATGTATGAATGCAATTAACATCTAAAACAAGCAAATTTAGAACGAACCGAGATGATTGGCGCAGATCTTGAGTGTCTTAGATTGCCTCATAACAAGGCGCACCTTTCCAGTCTCCTTATGTTTCAATAGCTTAACAGTACCCGCACCTCTTTCTTTCCACTGATTCCCATCCTTGTCAAAACGGTAGAGTTTCGCCTTCCTATAAAAGAATCAAAATCGTAAAATCAAAATAAACCCTAGAAATTAAAAAAAAAAAATCAGATCTAAGATATAAACAAATACTCACAGATCGAGGACGGCATCTTCGTCCTCCTCACCGGTGGTCACGGCAACTTCCTCGAGTTTGACGATGGGGGCTACCTGAGCGCCGGTGTCCTCATCCTCGTTGTGTGGGGCCTCCTCCTCTTCTCTGTGATCGCCCTCAGTGCTTGCCATAGCTGCTGTGCTATTGCTGTAGTTGTTGCTGGTGGTTCTAGTGAAAAGAGAGAGATTTATGCGTAAGCGATCGGTTTGAGTGTTTCTGGAGGGTGGAATATGGGGGTAAATAGGGTTTATATACTGTTAAGTGTTTGTGACCGAGTGTTCAAAGAGGCGTCAAGTTTACGCACAAAATATATTGTGCGTTCTATTCTCTTAAGGGCATGTTTGGATGTCGGGATAACCGACTCCTGATTAGAATAGGATCATTCCAGCTATTAATGTCTGCTCGGTTTAGGATGTGAAAATCTAAATTAAATTTTAGGGCAAAAGTTTATGAGATTACAGTGTTTCGCTTGTTTTAATTAAGTTAAAATAGTTTACAATGATATATATATTTTCTCACATAAATAACGATAAAAAAATCTATGCTCACATAAATAATGATAAAAAAGATTTACTCTATATTTTATTGAAGTGATATTTATTTTAATAGGGAAGAGTAATACCAAAACTCATACAATTTAGTTTTTCTTAAAATCTAAATATAATTTATTATTTTCACTAGTTTTAAATTTGTATTTTATCATAAATCTTCTGTTTTTAAAATAAAAAATTAAATAATTTTGAAAAAAACTTAAATTAAGTAAATATATTCCATATTTTTTTAACAAATTTAGAAGAAATTTTAAAATATTTGATACATGTGCTGCAACAATTTCTTAACAAAATACCAAAAGAAGGTATATGATAAAAATAAAATCTAATAATTGAAATAATTAGCTTATTTTGATCCAAAATAAAGATAAGCAGTAATTTTTCTTTTATTGACATGGTATTTTAATAATTATAAGGTTTGAACAATTATTAAAAAAAAAAAAAAGAACCCAGAACATCGGAAATTTTAGAAAAAATGTGGCAATCAGAATTGTTCGTGGAATCAGCAACATTTTATTAAAAATAATAATTTTATTTTCTTTTTAGTTGAATAGATAAAAAAGAGCAGTTTTAATTGGACTTTAAAAAGTCAGCAATAACATCACTCTATAAACACAAGAGTTAAAATAATGATTTTTGTGAAATATTTCATTTTAGTCTAAACACAACCCTTATTAATTTTATCCTATATTTAAGTTATATATTGATATAATAATAAGTTACAACACTCAAATGTCAATTCAAGCAACCGAGTGAGTCTATTTAATTGAAATTGTTAAGTAGAGTTGGTTTAATGCAAATGCTCATGACATACGATTTGGCATTTGGAAAAGTAGCTTGCATGATCAAAATTACTTTCATAATTGCTACAATTATTCTTCACAGAATTTAATACAGGAACGGTGAAAATTTTTATTACATTTTAGAAATTAAAATACAACTCGCAATTTGCAAATTCAATTGAAAAAGAAGAAGAAAAAGGCTCTAAGGTTTGTATTGGAGCCTTTCCCTACTTACAGTAGAAATATGAACAGAAAGTCAGACAGCTTCTGGGTCACCAAACAACGGAAAATCTTGGTAGATCTTAGTTTATAGATTCATTCACACCGGTAACAGCAAGCAATTATGTGAAAGAAGGTTTTCCCAGTACTAGTATACAACAGAAGGCTGTAACTTGCACCATATATTTGCAGATATGGTGTTTAAGCATAACCTATCATGTTCAGATAACTTACCCGCCATTATCAATATTGTCTTTGGCTAGGTCCCACGCCTGCCAAGGATGTTGAGGAGTGGAATATTGCCATTACAAAGATCATGATCTTACCTTTTGGAGAAAATATCCTTAATAATTTTCAACGTGTTTTGAGTACCAAACACAGAGCAGAAAATTAGAATACAACTCATTTGAATAAAAGTTCAAAATATTCAAAAGTAATCAGGTAAATCACAGCACAAGATCGGCAATAGAACGCAATTCATAAGTATCATAGGCCGATACAATTGTAATATAGTGTATAGAATTACCAAAAACTGAAGGTATCATTCCTTGAGCAGAAACAGTATTTACTGCATAAATCAGTTAAGTGTCAGCTGACTCCTCTGCTTTATCACCTTTCTTACCTGCACAGCAGAATCCATACAACCCATCAAACAATTGAAAGAACCCCTCAAGCAAAATTGTGATGATGATATTGAACGGATGATTATATCTCTCTTCCAAAATCACCTCAAGTTTTTATCCAATTATGCAAGCCATCAACTGATTTATGATTGATACACCACCAACACATTGATTACTATCTAGCATATCACCCTATTTCACAATCTGGAGGAAGATTTCTCCTGTGACTTACCTATCTTCTTCTTCCCACTACTTATATTCTTTGTTTTTATACCAAGAGCCAGCCATGTCTTGATTTCAGGGTCATCATCTGTCTTAGTCCTGCAGAGAAGAAAGATATCATGTCTCACCCATTTGGCATCAGCAGTGAATTTTATATGAGGAACTAAATCACCAGCACAACAGTACGCATATATCAATATAAACCAAAAGGACACCCGTCACTGGGATGACATTTGACAACATAAATGACTGTGCCAACATAAAATTAAGTTTTTATCTGTCTCAAGGAAACAATATTAGCAAGAGAATCAACATTCTCCAACAAAGTGTGTAATAATTTGAGTATTTGAAGAATGTTGGTTTTCTTTGTTCCGAACAATACAATCATACTCACATGCCAAAAGATAGGGAGTTTCCAAAGAACTTCTTGTTTATACCAGGCAATACCAATGACAGTTGACATATTCTACCTAGCCCTCTTCTCTTCCAAAGACCTGTGAAAGGGCACAGGATATGAAACAAAGCTGTCTCAATAACAATAACAGGAGACAAAATGAGCAAAGCAAGAGATGTCCGGTGGACCTTGCTATAAAATAGCATGATAGAGAATCTTAGATTAATTTCACTGAATATGAACCTCAAAGCTCTCATCTTCAAGTGAATTTTTTTTTTTTGCCAGAGCCCCCATAACTAATTGCTTAGGCTGCAATGAAGATTTCAAAATCCACCATTTTTTTTTTTTTTTCGCATGGCATATAACAATTTACCTTGCCATCAACTGTCCTAGTAAATCTATCAACAGCATACAGTTCATTTTCCTCAAATTTCCGCATCATCAACATTCAACTCTCGGGATTGAACACACTCGGTATAGTCTTGTTCCTGGAATCAATCACAAACTGCTTCAGCTGGTGGCTTACAAGTTACAACGCCTTGAGCCAGGAGCACGCCTCAAGGGCCTAAGAGGGCTCTAGCCCCCTGGCCCACAAAAATTTTTAAAATTTTTAATATTTTAGCCTCACTTCTTAAATTTATATACAATTTAATCTTTATACTTTGAAAAATTATCAATTTATCCCTTAATTTATTTATAATTTTTAAAATATTATCTAATTAATTTTACTTTTTAATTATTTTGGCCTTCTAAAATTTTGACTCCCAATTATTTAGTTCTAACTCTGTCCCTGCCTTCAACATTCTTAAAATAGTAGGCAGCAGCATTCTGAATAGCATCTGTCACGTTACGTAAAGCAGGAATCAGCAACTGGGCAGTACATATTATACAGATGACCCAGCAAAATTTATCAGTTAGACAAGTATTAATTAATAGCTTCAAGCAACAACATGACTTGAAGTTGAATGTGCAGTAAATGACAACAAGAAGAACAAAGTTTCAATGTGCTGCTGACAATTTTTCTCACCAATCCATAAAAACAAGGACCATTAGATTAACAGCCAAAATTCCATGGCCACAAGATGGAAAAAATGACAGAACATAATAAAAGAGAAGTTGTGAGCTATGATCAGACATGGAAACGTGCATTCTGACCATCAAAAAGTGCAATAATAAATGTCACGAAAATAAAAAAAAAAAAATGAAATGAAATGCACCATAGATTTTTATAAACAGTTATACCTGGTGAGCAACCGTGTCTTTCTGGTCAGCGTCTCGATGTGGGTGTTCTGAGTGATTGTATTAGGCTCCATGGGCCAAGATGACTTCCGATCTTCCTTTGAAATTTAAAACGCTTCGATAAAAATCATTGATGAGAAAATATAAAGCAGCTGAACGATAATTTATCCATAATCCGTACTTGTACTAAAGAAATGAATTGTATGTATCAAAATTAATTTACATTTATTAAGAATATATTTTCAACACCCTTTTTATTCGCACTACCATTAACAAAATTTAAATTTTCAATTTAATTAACACACCGTAATAAATATTATAATCATTCTCAATTAAATTTAGGGGTTGTTTGTTTTTTTACTTAAGTTTTAAATATAATTATTCAAATATTTAAAAATCGTTTATTTTTAACATATGTTTGAATATTTGTTAAAAACCTTTTAATATAATTAAGTTAAAAATTTTAACTTAAATATAAATGAGCAAATGTCTGAATAATTTGATATTTTTATTTTTCAAAAATATCTCTATTTATTAATTTATGTACTAATAAAATTAAAACCCTAATTAACTATTTTTTACGTATCTCTTTTGTATTATGAGTTCTTTCTATTTATTTTCTCAATTCTACTTATTTTATACTTTTAATTATTGTAATAAATTTGTATATTTACATATTACAACTATCATAGGATAATTTATTATTTTTATTTAATTTTTATTGATTTTTATATCATTGATTAAAAATTATTTTTTTAATAAAAATTATATATCAAATAAATAAATAATGTATATATTAATATAACTTATTAATCTTCTTATTTATTATTATGCTAATATAATCAAAATTATTATAAATATAATTATATTATTTAAAAGGGTATTTATATCAAAATAATAATTTTCAAACTTTTTATTTTATCAAAACAAATAACTTAATACTTATTTTTAAATGTTTGAAATCATGTTCAGAGTTCAAAAAAAGAAAAAAAAAAACACTACCTTAGTATATTAATTATTTTTTAATTTTTTACACACTTATAAAATTATTTATCACATTAAAAAAAAAATAAAAAATTAATTGAATTTTAAAAATGAAAGAATCATGCAAATGAGAAAATAAAACTCTAATTCAATAATTAAAATATTATTTTTTACATTTATAATTTATTTGTTCGTAATGTGCAGATAAAGTTAATTGAATTGATATAATTGGGTACGTTCGACGTGTTTATACTTTATTTCTTTATTAATATAGTTTATTTCTCTCAAAAAGAATAAAATAAAATAAAATTTTGAACCCAAATTATTCTTTCTTTTTTAATTGTTAGTACAACTATAATATCTTTTAAAATCTTTCCATTGCAATTTTTTTATAGCGACAATATTTTGTTTTTCATTCGTTTTCTATTATTGAATTTTTTAAAATTTTTAAGTTGTGCATTAAAAAATATAAAATAGAAAATTATCTTATTTTAAAATCTAAAGAATAATAATTATATATTATGTTTTCAATAGGTGTTATTGGTAACTTTATTCAATTTATTTATATTAATTATTCTTAATTAATTAAGTTAAGGGTACTTTTGTAATAAAATCATTTATTAGAGTAGGGAGAGTTTAAAGTATATTTTAAGATGCAAACATAATCACCAAAAAATGTATATATATTATATCATAAAACATGTAAAATTAATTATGCTTTTAATATTTTTATTATTTATAGAAATTATAAATTATAATTATGATCTAGTATTTTGAGGTATTATTAATCGGAAACATGGATGAAATATTTTAAAATTTTTTCTCATTCCACATAATAGTTTTCCTCGTAAAATCATTAAAATAATGATTGTCATTTTTTGATTCATTTCTCAGTGTCTTCCTATTAATTTCTTATCATATATATTCCCTCATCATCATGTTATTTTATTAGTATTTCATAATTTTTCTTATCATATTCTAAATATTATTTTTATTAAATATTGTTACAAAAACTCATCACTTTCTTAGCGTTCTGATCTTAGTAGGCTTCTGGATACGGAACGGCGGATCTGATATTGACAGCAATTCAGATTTCAGCCGCCACCCTTACGCGTTGTAAGATAATGTTAAAAGTAAAATTTTCCGTGAAGAACATTGTTAAATAATAAATTATTAAACAGATAAATTCCTGCCAATAATATACAGATCAGACACCAGCCACGTCGTTGCCGCGATCCTTCCGAGTAGCGAATATTTATTTACTCGTTAAACCTTTTTCTTTTTATCACATTTTTTTATTTCCTTAAAACCAAAATTTCTACCTGGGTCCCGATTAATGCGTTTATTTGCACGAGTAAGCGAGAAAACACGTGAATAAAACTGGCTGGATCTGAACCGGAGTTTCCCGACAGCTTATCTCCAGTTTGGTTGGCACGCGAACATCGAATCTTTCGAGTCCTCTTTCTTTTTTTTTTTTTTTAAAAAGTCAAAATTAAAATTATATTATAACTAGCGATAGTTAGGGACAAGACAAAAGTACACTAGCGGGAAGCTTCAATGTTGTAGATACGCCAAAATGATCACGAAACTGCATCAAGATTAAGTTCACAGAAAATTAAGAATCTAGAAATTTATGACAACGAGGAGATGCAATTAGTTGGCGAATGTATACGTACATTTATAGTTGCAGATTTTCATGTCGTTTGTTAACAAAGCAATTTGATTTTGGAGCAAGTGTTAAGAGAGGTGCTCGAAAACGATGTTGCCTTAAATACGGTCATGTATAGGATACGACTTGATTATCATTTGGTTGCCCTTTATTCATTAATTAATTATTCATTTTTTTATTATTCGCTTAAATTGCAGAAATATAAAATGAATGAAAATAAGCATGAGTAATTAAAGTCAAAATAATTTAAAAACACGCATCCACTATATACATGTATTAAAGAAATCGTTTGATTTAAAATTTTTAAATATTAAAATAAAAGTCCAAAAAACAAAAATGTTGAAGTAGCTAGCGCTGATAAGAGTTATGCCGTTATAGGATACTGTTTGACGTCAAGCAAGTTGCAAGTTGAATGCGAGTGCAGTGGGCAGCCGCGTTGATGTTGTAAGTTGTAGTAGTACTACTAGTGGAAGATTGCTCGTAATTTGTATACCAACCAACTTACGCGCCACACACACACTCACATATTTATATATATACATATCTCTCTCTATATATATATATATATATATTGGGTTGGTTTGATCCTTGAGCTTTCTTATAAGCTTTATGACCCAAAACCAACACCAAAGCCTACGCCAACCCAACTGTAACAATATTTATATATCCTTTATCTGAAAGTGAAAGTGGAACTGGAGGAGAATCCATACAAAACATCAACTAATCTTGCGCGTGGTTTTTCAAAGTTTATCCTTTCCAATTCCGCATGATCACGGATCATCATCATCGATCGTATGATTCATATCCATAACAGTTAACGCCGGAGATCATCACCGTATTTATATATGGTTAATGGGACCAAATGATGCCATCAATGTAAAGACAGAAACGAGAATATTAGATATATAGCAGTTAAAAGACTATAATGATCGATCCTGGAGTATCTTCAGTTGGTTGGTCTCTACGATTCTTTATCATTTAATTAATTCATTGAAAAATGTCCCTGATCAATTCCCCTCACCTATCTCTATCTACATTTCAAATTTTCGGGTGGAAGCTAAGAGTTTGATTCTTGAATTGAAAAGCAATGGAAGTAGTGAAACTGTGAATCTATAGTTTGTAAACACTGAATTGAAGATTTTTTATGTCCGAACATGAGCCACGGTTGTTTCCACTCACATGCATCAATTCTGTTTGAAGCTAAGAAAAAAAGACACAGAATATAACAAATACCATACGGTGACATTAAAATATATCTGAATATTCCTGTACAATAGATTGATAATAATAACAATAATAATTTTAAATCACACATTTTGTGTCTGCAATTGTAAATGCCCATTTCTTTCATTTCCACCGCTAATTCTGCCTTTTGCCAATGCCACCTATAACCATAACGACAGCTCGAATATCCACCACCGCACCCAACTTCACTGCCACCTATTTTTTTATCTTCCCAATTTACCCTTCCGTCAATTTCCGAATTTTTCCACTGCGAATCCGCATATACCGAACTTGTCCCCGGTGCTTCGTCTTTGGTCATCATCAAATTCGAATATTCCCTCCTCCTCCCTTCTTCCGCTTCTTCTTTCTCGCTACATCTTACCTCCACCCAACCGTCCGATTCCCAAATTGCCCCGGCTGAAGTTGCCAATTTACCGATCCTCTCTCTAGCAGAAGCATCGAAATTCTCGACATCGGTATCCTCTTCTTCAAATTCCGAATTGACCCAGTCGAGTACGCAACGCGGAGATGGCTCCGTGATTGTTTTACTCGGCGATGCAGATTGTAAGAATGGATGTTGTAATAGCTGATCGCAGCTCCACCGTTCATTCGGCTGTCTTCTCAAACACTTTTCAAGAAAATCCCGCCCGAGTTCTGACAACTGAGTCGGAAGCCGAGGCAATTCGTTGGACAATCCGATTCGAGTCAGCGTGTGGGCGCCGAAATCCTCCCAGGCGGGTTTTCCGGTGACCATCTCAATAATTGTGCAACCCAAAGACCAGACATCGCTTTCCGGTCCCTGATACTCTCCTCGTACCACCTCCGGCGCCATCCACAGGGGACTTCCGCGTGGCAAAATCTTAACTCCGTCTGAAATCTCACCCGCCGCGCCAAAGTCGGCGAGTTTAGCAAAACCCGAACTCGAACTCACCAGTATGTTCTTTCCTTTCACATCACAGTGTACGATGCCACTTGAATGTAAGTATCGCAAAGCAGAGACAATACAGTAGGCGTGTGACCGTAAAACCTTCTCGTCCACGCAAGCAGCAGAGGTTATCGCAAGGTCAGTGACGGTGCCACCTGGCAAGTACTCCATATGGAGGTTTCGGTAGGAGGTGGTCGGAGACTCGTATGACTCATCATCGCCGAGGTACTTGACAACGTAAGGCGAGGAAAGTGAGCGGAGAATTCTGATTTCGTTCTCTAAAGACTCGATTTGAGCGGGATGACACGCGTTTCGATCAACAGATTTCACCGCAAAAACTTCGCCGTTCAATTTGTTGACTGCCACGTTCACAGCACCAAACGAGCCTTTGCCTATGCACTTGCCTCTAACCCAAGAATTCATTTTGCTCTTATTATGTTGTGTTTCAGTAGAGAAGAGAAGAGAGGAGAAAAAAATTGCATGAATGAAGAGGAAAGCAGTGTGTATCGTGGGTCACTTTTTGAGGGCCCAACAGGGTTTATATGTATATATGTATATGTGAGTACGTGAAGTTAAGTGCATCGAACATTTGTATGTGTGTGTGTATATATATTGAGGGTGACGTGGAATATAGAAATGGATAATTGGGAGAACGGTTTGTTGACGTCAATATAATTTTGGGGCTATAACTTGTTTGTCAGGTGTCGACGTACTAGTAGAAGTTGGGGGGTGAAAGGAAAGGATACTGGGTTTTATCCTTATCCAGGAGGCTGAGCGAGGCATGTGGGGTTGATCTGAGCCGTTGGTTGGATGAGATGATGGAGTTTTTTAACGTGCAAGGTTGGTCCTTGTCTATGATTGGTTGGTTGGTATTTTAACATGTGGTTGTCAAGGTAATAATAAGTTTTGGAATTGTTCGTGGTAGCTAAATTTTGTTGCGTGGTAAGTGACGCGGGCGAGAACCAGTCGTGTTGGAGAGGTGCTTCCCTTCCATTACATCCATGCTAAATGTGCTTTAATTCCCCCTCTAATTTCTCTTTAATTTCATTATTTATTAATATATATATATATACATACAAAAAAATTATTAAAAAAATTATTTTCTTATGTTGTCTTTTTTACTGTTTGATTTTTAAAAATTATTTATATTTAATTAAAATAATTTGTATGTGTTAAAATAATATGTTAAAGAGAAAGATCAGAGTAATGATGGGCCAGTACGACAAGGATCACATAATAATAATAATAATAATAATAATAATAATAATAATAATAATAATAATAATAATAATAAATCTGTAGTGGGAAATGAGTTGCGTAAAAATGCATGTGGATTGTAGAGGGACGATCGTGCATGGAGTTACAAGTAGACGTGCACACAGTGAATTAGACGAGTAAGACCATAAAATAAATAAATAAACAAGGGATGAGGAGGTGCAATCGCATTGCAAATGCCAATGTAGAGTTGCTTGGCAAAGGGCAAGTCGTCTCTCCACCAGTACCACCACAGGGGGGCCAGGAGGGACCGGTATTTTGAGGTAAATACTGGACCCCACAGAACGATGACATGGCACGAAACTGTAGGTCCAGGTTTCAACAACAGAGAACAAGCGATGTCTCAATTGGCACGATGCTTGTGTCTGGCTTTTGCAGTGAGAGTTTTTAAGTAGAAGTCTGTTGACGCGCCCGACCAGCCTCCATCACTTATAATATTATATTTTATTATAAAAATTGAAAAATAAAAATAAAAGGGGAAAAATATTTGCAATGCCGCTGCATGACAGCTCCATTTCAAGACCTATATATCCTATCGTATCTTTTAAAAGATCAGGATTCAAGCCGGATGTCCTTCCGTGAACTCATAGTACCATTTCTCATCGATTCTATTGTTCACAATTATTTATTTCTATTTCTATTTCCTTTTCTTTCTTAAAAATAAAATAAAACAAAATTGTAAAAGGGCTAATAATAACCGCTTGATTAAAAAAAAAAAAAAATTCTTCAGTTTGTGGAAATAAAATCAATATCAAGGTCAAATTAATTAGTCAAGGTGGCGAGCGATTATAAGAGGGAATAAAATTTTTAATTAGCCCCAGTAATTGACTGTGAAAAGTTCAAGTAGATGGGCTTGGTTTTTATTTATTATTATTAATTTTTCTGGTTATATTGCGTGACATGTCAGATTCAATTACTTAGAATAACATGAGTAGTGAATGCCACGTGTCATGTGGACGCGTAGACGTTTATGACATGTAGGATTATACGGAACGCCTGCAAATTGGATAAGTTGGAACAATATTTTCTTATTTACCTTACATGAGAAGAAAATGAAAAGTTATCAAGGAATTGTCCACATAAAAACTCCTAACATTATTTATTCGGCAAATACTAAAATAAAACGGAAACACAAATTGAGGTTTCGTTTGTCCCTAAAAAAAGAGAAATTAAAGACGATGAGAAAAGGAAAAAGAACCCTGCCGAATTTGGAAAGTCCATTTGGCGGACAATGATAAGAGTCCCGACTGACCTTTGTCCACCGGTTGTCGTGTGTTCTTTCAATATCTTTCTATTTTATGTCTATCTAATTCAAGCCAATCCATGATCCACAATTAATGGAAATAACTAGAAGCAAGTTTTTCTTTTTCAATTTTTTTTTTTTAAAGAAGTATTTTATAAAAATTAATCAGCTTACTTTTTCAGAGTGGCATATAAAAATAAATGAAATTAGTTTTAATTTTAATACAAATGAAATTTGAATCCAATTACACTATTTACAAAATTTAGTAATTAAACCAATTAGTATGACAATATCTATACCATAATAAAGAATTATAATAAATGTTATTGCTTTTAATTTGGTTACCACTTTCATTTTTAAAATGTTTATAATAGATTCGACTATCATGCGTGGTTGGAGAATTGAAAGAATAAAAAAAAAAAAAAAAAAGAGTTAGAAATGGTGGATTTTCAAAGGTTTATTGTATGATTCTTAATTAGTTGTTAATGCTATTATCACTACTTTTAAATATTTCACATTTTTAAAGAACATATAAGAATAATCTTTATCTTTATATTTCGAATATTTATATGAAATAAAATTGATGAATTTAGAATCTTAAAGAATTTTTCAAATAAGTATTTATAAGTTTTTTTTTTTTTAAAAAGTCGTTGGGTGTACTTACTTCATAAACAGAACGTGATATAATCAATTATTTTAATTTGCGATAAATTAATAATATATTTTATTCTAATAAAATGACTAGGATTAAGTTGCTGAATATTAAAGCAGAAAATTAATAAAAGTAGTTTGTTGATTAACAGTGTTCGGGTGGTGGGTAAGACAAGAAAGCAGAGAATGATCGGACGGCCGACAATTCAACGTGCATGAACGACAACATTCCATATTTAGCGGCGGACATGCAAACCTCGCAATACCATTTTCAGCTTCTTTTCCTTACAAGATTCATATGCATGCATAACCAAACTCGCCAGTTGTTATGAATCAAGTAGAGATCGCCATGTTTCGTTCTGCATGCTCCATTGAATTGTAATTCTGGCTGACCCCAACCCTTTTTTTTAATTTTCACATTAATTTTGTCTCATGATAAGGGATCGCTCCTATCTCAAATGACAAGATCCTAATCTCTAAACACATTTTAGAAAACAAAAAATATTCCATTTCAAGAACTTGGAAATAGTTAAAAATATTAATCAATAATAATAAAAAAATAAATTTAAAATAGACAACATGTTTGTAATAAATTACCTTATTACATTACAACCGGATTATCTAAGTCTCTCCCAAAAAATATATCCCTTTTAATTTCGGGTGATTTGCTTGCATAATTTGATCGGGATAATATCCTAAAAGCATGAAATTTGTACACTTTTTAGAATAAATAAAATTAACATTTTTTTTATACTTAATTATATTTATATTTAATATTTGAAAATTTTTAATTTTTTTTATATAACCATAGTCTTAATATATATAAATGTTATATATATAAGAGAATTAAAATTATGAATAATAAAATGAAATAGTCTGTAATAAATTAATTAAAGTTGGGATCTTTAATTAAATATTATTAGTACGGTCCACTAACATTAACAATGTAATAGTTTTATCCGAACTGTCAATGCAGTGATATTACAGTACAAGCACTTCATATAATATAATTATATAGGACTGAATCAGATATAATTTGAATTCTCATATAAATTCTATTACTAACTGAGAATTTAAACAATGTCAATAAATAATAATATGTAGATTAATTTTAATTTTGAATAGTCATAAACTTCTGTATATGTTATTGAGTATTTTGACTTACTGGTTAAGGTTTGTTTTAACACAAGTTTAACATTCGTATCTTTGAGATTTAATAGGATAAATAACTGAATATATGACATAGAGATATAAAATATATTTATTCCGATTACAAGTCAGAAAAATGGTTTCCTTAAGTGTTAATTTTATAATTGAACAGTATGAGAGTTCAATTTATAACTAGTTTATAAATTAACTGTTCAGTGGAGAATTAATGGAACTTAAGAATAAAGATGTAATTAGAGGGGTAAAATGAAAAATTAACCTAACTCTAATTATAAACCGTTTATGGATGTTTGAATTGTATGCACTAATTATATTAATACACTGCTCAAAATTTCCTGAGTAAAATATATCTATAATTTTAAGAGTTTAATTACAAATTTTTAGTGGAATAATAATCAAGTTAATAAATTAGATTAATTAATCAAATAATTTAATTAATTATCTAAATTTATTAGATCTTGAAATTGTAAGTCCATAAGTCTCCAATATCATCTCGTAGATCAGTGTAGTAAATAATACAATGGATAAAATTATTACATTGAATATTTATATGTCCAAAAAATAGTTTTCTAAAATAAGTATTTGAATTTAATTAATTAATTAATAAAATATTTTAAGAAAAATATCTTTCATTAATATCTAAATAATTTAATTTAAGAATTTAAAAGGATAAATTCTCATAGAAATATTTAACTTTTTTACCGTTTCTTTTAACATTGATTTTGAATTAATTAGACTTTCACTTCTATGAAAAGTTGTTTTGCAAATTTATTTAATTAATTATATTTTTTATTGAAATTGTTTTAATTAAAAATATTACTTCTATTAGGAGTTATCTTACATATTTAATTAATTAATAAATGTTATTAATTAATTCAATTCTATTCTAATTAAAATTGTTTTAATTAAAATAGAATGTAAAGGGTGGAAATCTTAAGAGATAGAAAAAAAAGATTTTTTTTTCTTTTGACATACTACAGAGAAAAATTAGTTTTCTAAATATCATTGTATTACAAAAGAAATTCACTCTTCTCTTTATTGCGATCGTTAAAGGATTGGTTTGGAAATTATTGATGAAGAAAAAATTAGAATAAAAGTAATTTAAAAGCATCAAGAGGTATATGTTTTTTTTTATTTATATTAAAACCGTATATTCATATAATTTTAATAACAATCCTGGCCAAATTTTTTGTTATTTATTTGATAAAATTTTTCAATAATTGATATTAGAGCTCGGATTATATGAGTATACGGTTTTCATTTTGACATATGCATAAGTGGGTATTGCATTACTATTTTTATTTATTTACTTTGCTGAATGGTATATTTTCTCATACAATAAATTTTGTAAATGAATCCTCTGGTCATTAATTGTATGGCTCCTTGTGATTTGAGTTTAATTAATATTTTATTTTATTTAGATTAAAAATTTTGTAAACCCAAAAAAAGTATAGGTTCATTGTAATCTATTTTTGTTATGTAATTATTTTGCAAATCTTGAAATCCGAGTTCATGAAAAAACAAAATGGAAGAGAAGAGAGCTATACAGTACCTAGTTGTGCACAGAAAAGCCCCTGGGCGTGGAATCTGAGGGTTGAAATTTTCGTCTTTTTGGCAAATATTAATTAAATATGTTTGGTCTATTTTCATAAAACCCCTTGTGGCAAAATTTAAATTTTAATTAAATATTATTTGTGGGCTTTCTAAAAAATTTTATTTTAAAAAAATATATTTTACGAGCTTTTTAGGCTATTTTAAAAATTAAAAAAAAATTAAAAGTTAAACTGCCTTACTATAATTATATATTGGGTTTAAGAAAAGTTTTAAAATTTATATAGACATTTATTTCTGAAGACTTGTTAAGATGAGTTTGTTGAAAACTTCACAAGAAGACTGTTATTTTATTGGACCTGTGAGCCTATACAACTTTATAATTTTAATTAATTATTTAAATTTGTAATTAAATATCCTAGGAGACCTGGCTAAAATTAATTAATTATTAGTTATTTTTGTTACGAGATATGTGATATGATAACATGACCATGCATAATAACATGCTATTCATAATACCTACTCATTATCATTATTAAATGTCATGTATACATTTCATCATTTCTATTTAATAGTTAAATATGGATATGATTATAATTAATTAATTGAATAAAATAATAAATTAAATAATGGGTAATTAAGTTTTATAATTAAATTTGGTAATTTTCTTATTTATTTAATTTAGGCTTATCTAAATTAATTGTTAATTTTTAGGTTAGCTTATATTATTCTATTTTTAATAAAACGTGATTTTATTAAATATGTAGTAATTATTTAGGCCCATATTAATGGAAATAGGTTATCCTAAATTATTAGACCTAATTAGATTAGAATAAATTATAAATTTAGGCCAATCAGATTGGACTCTATTAACCTAAATAATTAATCAAAATAGGATTAGAGCTATAAAACATAAGATGTTTTATAAATAGAAATACATAGGTTTTTAAAATAATAAGTGGGAGAGGGACTAGAGAGTTGATGAGTAAAATAATTGTGAATTAATTTGAAAATAATAAGTTAGAAAATTGTTGATGATTTAAAATAAGAATTAATTTTGGAAGATAAATTTGAGATTACACATTCAAGAATTAGAATATTAGATTAGAAATTGTATGAATAAAATAAGAATAAATAAGTTTTGAAAATGGAATTATTTTATTGGTGGCTGGAGAATATTACAAAGAGAATTTTTACATTAAGTCTTTTTCTTCCTAAGTTCGCCTCCCCCAGTGAGGAAACGATTGTCTAATATATAGATACATTTGAATAACTCTTACATAATTAATGAATACAATTATTGAATACAACAAAATTGACTAAAGAAAAAGAAAGATTCTTGTCGTCGGTCACATGATAAATAAGTCTTGCATAATTGTCCTTAAATAATTGTCCTTGAAGATTCCTGAATAATTGTCCTTGCTGTCGGCCATGTGATAAATGTGCCTTTATCTAAACTTGAATAATTACAAGTCAAATGGGTTTTGAGAGAATGGCCCACCATATGGGTCATCTGTTGGTGGTTGAATAGATCCTGTTGAAGATTTTTGAGTGTCATTATCTTCTTCTTCCATTTTCTTGATTAACTCGTTGAACATTTTGGCATAATATTGTTTCTTATTCTTTTGAGGTATATTTGAGTTGACCTTGTCAGGGGGAGTAGAAGTCCTCTTTGAAGGCAGGGAAGAGACTTATTTGACTGTTTTTACAATTGTCTTTTCTGACTTTAGCCATTGAGTAATTGTTGATGGAGTAATTTTATTTAAGTCATATTTGTCCCACCATTTAATTTTGAATTCTCTTAATAAGGACAGATTACAATCTGGATAAAATCTTTTACTGTAAAATTTCATGAAAGGATCCATTGTATTGAGAATCTAATATGGAAATTGAATTCGGCAAAAAATGGTTGATTAGTTTTTGGAATATTTTTCTTGAACTAGGAAAAGGATTCTTGGATAACTTGTTGTGGGTAAATTGATGGTTCGAGTCGTAAAAAGAACCATCATTCTTGAAACCAGGATGGTGTGAGATTTGCACAAGTTAGGTCAAATTGAATGAATCAGGAATGATCAAATGATCTAAAGAAAAACATATTGAACTATGCTTTTTGATAATTAATATAATTGTATCCTTCCGGTTTGTAAGGTACGAAAAAAGGTACGGTTGAGTATATAGAGGTTGCATGAAATTCTCTGGGTGATAAGATCTTTTTAATTTTACAGGTGGAGTAGGTGATTTGGTTAAAGTCTTTTGGGTTATGGTGATGGTTAATTTTTACAGATTTTGTGTCTACTAGGATTAATTCATAAAATATTCTATTTTTGAGTGGGGTATCGGTAAGGAATTGGAAATCAGGATGGAATAATTTATTGGTAAGGCCATAAAGGTCTTTTAATTGGATTGGTTTATCATAAGGGCTAACTTGGATATGCTGTGCTTGGGATTTTGTTTTATATTGGAATTTTTGAGTAGGAATTTATGTAGAAGACACAATATTTTTCTGGTAGATGACCCAGGTTGGGTAGAAGACCCAGATTTTATAGCTTGAGTATAAGAGAGAGGAGGATACTCTTGAGTTGAAGAAATCATACCTGTATGCAAATGAAATATTACCGTAACCAGGGATGGAGATTTGAGTAGTCATTGCATAATCTGAAGGTTTCATACTTTTGCTGGACATTTTGGGTTTTCTCTCGGTTTTTTATTTTCACTCTCTATCTTTCCTTATAAAAACTCTCTCGTAAGATAGTTTGCTAAAGAATTAGATTCTCTATTTATATAGGAAATTTGAAAATCAAAGTTGGACAAAATTGCCTGCCATCTTGCAAATATTTGCTTGGAAACCAAATTTTTAACATCTTTTTCTAAAACCTTTTTTGCAGATTTGCAGTCAATACGTAATAAAAAGTTTTTGTTGAATAAGTCATCTTGGAATTTCATAATACATAAAATAATTGACAATATTTCTTTTTTAATTGTTGAATAATTTTTTTGAGCTCCTATCCAGACACATGAATAGAATCTAACTATTAATTTTTTATCACTTCTATCAGCTTTTTGTTTGAGTGTTCCGCCATAAATTATGTCAGAAGCATCGGTTTCGACTATAAGAGTTGCACTAGGATCTAGAATAGATAAACATGGTAAAACCTTAACCTTTTGTTTAAGAAACTTGATTACCTTAATATGTTCTTCAGTCCAGTTAGGAGGACTTTTCCTCAATTTTTGGTATAATGGTTCACATAGTTGTCTAAGGTTTGAGAAAAAATCTACTTACTTCTTTTTTTTTAAAATAATTGAAGTTTTTGGACTCGAATTTGAATAGTAAGATTCTCTAATTGTTTTTTTACTTTGTCATACTGAATTTCTTTTTGTAAGCCTTGGATATGATTTCTTTTGTTGGATATAATGTTAAGTTGTCGAGTAATAGAATTTTCTTGGAGTAAATTGATCTCTTTTTGACTAATAGGAGACAAGAAATGAAAAGTAATTTATTTGCCTAACACGTAAGTCTAGATTCCCTTGTCATTTACAGTAAATGGTATATGTGGGTAAAAAATGGAGTACCTAAAATAATGTTTTGGCTAAAATTTTTGACTAAAGTAAAATTATTTCTAAAACAATAATTATTATTACAAATTTTTGCATTTGATAATTTGTATCTAACGTTGAGACTTGAACCATTTGCACCATGTAATTTTTCACTAGTTTTTTCATAAAATTGTGTTAGTATTATTCCTTCTCTAATACAATTTTGATCAACACCGGAGTCAACAAAGGATGTGGTCTTTAAGTGGAAACTATTGCCTATATGGAGTGATATGTGAATATACCATTTTTGGAAATTAATCTTACTAATAAGTTGAATAAATGTATCATCAAGGTTATTAATGGAATCTAATTCTATAGAATTGTAGGGTTGAATAATTTCTTTTTGTTTTCTAGTGGAATTCTCTAATAACTCTATTCTAACATTATTTTGTAATTATTGTAATTGTTGTTCTTGGACCTTTTGTTCTAATTCCTTAAGTTGTTTTTTAAGTAATTTAACTTTTTGTTGTAATTCTCCTGTAGTAACTTGTTAAAAAGACTTTGAGTAGGATATTTATCGAAAATTTTATTAAGACTAAATGGTTTTGGAGTACTAAGGTGTTGTTCTTGAGTAAAGATATCTTTGAGTTTAAGCAAATATTCTCTTTTTACATCGGGATCTTCTATCTTATTAATAATATTTAAAAGAAATTATTTATCCCGTTTTCTACTTGATATCATGTTAAGTGATTGATAATGGCATATTCTTTCACTACAACTATAATCTTGAATACTATCTGTGTTGTTAGAATTATCTATTTCTTGAATAACTTCAGAGGAATCGAATTGACCACTAGATTTTTCGCTAAGGAGAAGTTGGCTAAATTTTTATTTAAGATCTTCATCATTCTTAAATATTTCATTAATCCTATTTCTCATTCTACAGTTGGTGGAAGTATGACCTAGTTTCTTACAAGTCCAACAAACTATAGGTTTTTATCATGTTTGGGCTTACTACGTTTTTTATTCTTTTTATAATACGGTTCATTAAATTGGGCTTTTTTATATTTTGGAGGATAAGTAATAGTTTTGAGCCTATGTGTTTTCCTACGGGATGGGGCTGTGAGATTGTCATAACCATATTGAGCACAAAAATTTCCCACGGTTTGTTTAAAGGAATACTTCTCACTAGTTTTCTTTTCTTTTTGTTCTTGACATAAGGTTAAACCTTTTTTTTTTTACGAATGCAAAAAGTTGACTATAAGTAATAGTGTCCCAAGGGATTGAACTACCTCCGGTAATTTTTACTAATTTTTTGAGTACTTTATTTGAAAAGAATTTGGATAATCCTGCAATAAATCTTTCTTTCTAGAAAGAGGCATTGCAGTCTTGTCGCTGGAATATGTGTGTAACGAAAACATTCTTATACCATCTAAAGTCACCTAAGGTTGGATATCTAAAATTTGTAAGCACTAATTTTGAACTCTGGAATTCTTCCTGAGAATTGCCTATGAAATGTATGGCTATAGTGTGAATGAGTACTTTTACGGCATTTTGAGTTTCTTTGACCTCTTGAAATCCTTGATCATCTTCTATTATAAGTTGTTCTACGTGATTGAGTATACTTTGTTGAGTAAATGTACTAAGACTATCATCCCAACAATACCTAAGAAATTCTGTAAATCCTGCTACTATTAAACTAGTGGCTTAATGGTCAGTGTTTTTTATAGCTTTATAAGCTATTGCAGCCATTCCTATTTCTTGGAGTACATTCATAATTTCATATTCGGATCTACCATCTATGTTCCATTTATAAATAGCTTCTCCGGTGTATTGAGTAGTAACATACTTATAACGTTATTCATATTGAATATCCGGTAGAGTAGGTTTAAGATAATAATTTTTCGTTAATGTGTTTTTTCAATTATTGGGTTGTCTAATTTTTCTTTGTAATCTATTAATTTCTAAGGGTTCACTATCCTTATCTTGACTCTGGATTTGACTATCTAAAGTTTCATTTATGGTATTAACATTGGAAAGTCCTAGTAATGACGATAATTTTTTTATTAATTTGATCTAAAAGGTCAATTTTGGAAAAAAGGAGTAATTTCTTTATCTTTTTGCGGTAATGGTTGGGGTTTGAATAAAGGTAGGGTCACACTAGAAGGAAAACTAGGATTAGGGGTAGTTTGGTCTATTTTATCTTCTATATGACTAACTTGTTTGGAAATGGTGTGCAATATTTGATTTTGGTAATTATTCTGTTCATAGAGTTTTTTAATGTCTCATAAAGTGGAAGGCTCAGTGTTTGATCTATCATCAGCTAATTTGAATGGTGATATTGGAATACGACTACTTGAAATATTAAGTTGAAGAGATTCTAAGGGTGGATGAACGGATTGAATAATGCTATGATTTTTTGTTTCCCATTTTCTAAGATGACTAGTGTGGACGTCTAAATTTGATTTTCTAAAAGGATATATTATTTTATTATTAAAGCAGTACATTTCAAACCACGTGAAAAATAGGATATTTGTCTTTATCCTATTCATGTCTTCATATTAAACTGTCCTAATAATGGCTTGTTGATTTAAGTCAAAATTAGTTAAAAACCACGCTTTCTTTTCTATTATTGTGTTAATAGTTTGAAAATCAGAAAATGTTGGAGATTCCGGCCTATGTATTGATTCAGTTACTGGAGTAGTATACTGAACAGAACTTTGGGTATTATATCTTCTAATTTAGTAGTTTGAAATCTAGAGGTGGTAGGAATAGAAAATGATGATCTAGCAGCTTGAAAAATCTGAAATAACTAGTCGGTGGTCTGGGTTGTCTAAAAGAATTAAATTTAAGAAGGATTTTACCATCATTGGTTTCTAATACTTGAGAAATTTCTTTTTAAGCTAAATTCCTAGGGACTTGTGGTTGATCTATTTTCCAGTTTTCTGAAATGCTAATTTCATCCCATTTGAATAATTTTGGAGTAAAGGAATCTATTAGAGTATCTTCGTTTTCTGTTTGAATATTAAGAATGGATGTTTCTCCTCTATTATCTTATAATAAGCATTTAGGGTTAAATTGGGAAGTAATTTGCTTAAAATAAATTCTATAAAGTAACATATATCCTTGCATATGTGGTTGGAATTTAATTGCTGGAATATGGATATTGAGTACTAAAGTGTCTAAGATGGTTGGATCATGCAAACTAACCTGGAAATTTGGTGCACAATTGAAATAAATAGCTCCATTGCAAAGGTTTGTCTTGACTACGCCTAAAAGGAAATTTTGGAATTTGAGTAATATTTTATCCGTAAGGAGAACTAAAATTGGAGAATCTAACCCTTTTCTAGATAAAGGTTTGATTGCTATTTGAATAAGTCCAAAATGGATATAATTAAAACCTTATTCTTTATATTTATTAAGTGCAGTAGAATTGAGTAACCTAATTTCTTCGAATTCATTTTGTAAAGATAAGATTTCTTCGTGTTCTTTAATGGAAAATGCAGTTCTAAAATCAAAATTTCCTAAATCATAAATAATATTGGGTGGAATAGTGGGTAACCTATCTTTGGATAAATACTGATTAACATTGCTAATTTTACTCATGATTTTTCTAGAACTAATTGTCTTTGAGAGTTCTTTAAATCTAGAACCAAATAACTTTCTGATTGAAAAAGCCATAATTAAAACTATTGCAAACAAATAATTTAAAACACATAAATTCTAAATACAAAGAGAGTTAGGGGAACACCTTCAGGTCAAACGCTGGACTTACAACCTCACTTTCTCGTAGGATTTTACTGTCATTCGCGACTTGGCTTGCCAAACCTACAAACAGCTTTACACTGCTCTCTTTCAATACTTAGGATGTTCTGTATTTTAAACTATTTATCTAACAATTGTTTTTCTTAAAACTTCAACAACTTCGAAAACACTTGGCTCTAACATATATTGGGTTTAAGAAACGTTTTAAAGTTTATATGGACATTTATTTCTGAAGACTTGTTAAGATGAGTTTGTTGAAGACTTTGAAAGACTGTTATTTTATTGGACCTGTGAGCCTATACAACTTAATAATTTTAATTAATTATTTAGATTTGTAATTAAATATCCTAGGAGACCTGGCTAAAATTAATTAATTATTAGTTATTTTTGTTACGAAATATGTGATATGATAACATGACCATGCATAATAACATGCTATTCATAATACCCGCTCATTGTCATTATTAAATGTCATGCATACATGTCATCATTTCTATTTAATAGTTAAATATGGATATGATTATAATTAATTAATTGAATAAAATAATAAATTAAATAATGGGTAATTAAGTTTTATAATTAAATTTGGTAATTATCTCATTTATTTAATTTAGGCTTATCTAAATTAATTGTTAATTTTTAGGTTAGCTTATATTATTCTATTTTTAATAAACGTGATTTTATTAAATATGTAGTAATTATTTAGGCCCATATTAATGGAAATAGGTTATCCTAAATTATTAGACCTAATTAGATTGGAATAAATTATAAATTTAGGCCAATTAGATTGGACTCTATTAATCTAAATAATTAATCAAAATAGGATTAGATTCTATATATCTATTAATTATTAATATGAGATATAAATAATTCAATAGAGTTATAAAATATAAGATGTTTTATAAATAAAAATACATAAGTTTTTAAAATAATGAGTGGGAGAGGGATATATGACAATATACCTCATAATTTTTATTGTTAGTACAATACCGTAAGATATAAGTAGCGCCTCGCGATGCTTAAATTTCGTCTTCCCTACGAAGGGTGTCTATTTATATTAATATCAAGGTTGGTTTCCTAGTGATAGGATTCAGATGATGTATTTCAAAATTAACCTACCCTATAGCAGTATTTTTGAGTTAAGGTGTTAGAATCTAAAACTATGGGTTACACTCATACAGATATAAATTAAATTGTTAATTATATCTTGACCAAAAATAGCGGTAATTAATAAATGATGAAAATATGAGATATTTTGAATTTCATTTATTACTTTAGATAGTCTCAATTCAATTATATTAGTGTGACATATTTACGACGGCATAATAATTATAAGATTGAATTATCGTGGTTTAGTAATTTAATTATGTGTTTATTATATGCATCATGCATCACGTTTGTTATTTTGAAAAAATGTTGTGAGATTAAGTTAAGTATATTAAATGCTATATTTATTTATTTCAGCAATTATGTCTGCAACTAATCCTATTATCGCTTCACTTGCAAATAAAAAGTTAAATGGTAAAAATTTTATAAAATGGAAGAGTAATATGAATATAATGCTAATACATGAGGACAAAAAGTTTGTTCTCCTTGAGGACTGTCCTCCAAAATCTGCTGCCAATGCACCTCATAATGTACGAGAGCGATATAATAATTAGATTCAAGCCAATAACAAGACTCGCTGCTGCATGCTAGTTAGTATGAATGATGTGCTTAGACAAAACCATGACTGGATAAAGACCGCATATGAGATATAGAAGTCCCTTCATGCCATGTTTGGGCAACTCTCGAATAAATCGTGTCATAAAGTTACTCGTAACTACATGAATGCGAAGATGACAATGGGTGTTCTAGTTAGAGAACATGTATTGAACATGGTGAATTACATGAATAAGGAAGAGATCCATGGTACAACCATTGATGAGCGTACTAAGTCAGCATCATTCTTGAGTCGCTATCAGTGGCTTTTACGCAATTTAAGATGAACTATATTATGAATAAGCTAAATTATAATATGACTCAGCTACTTAATGAAATGCAAACTTTTGAGGCCACTTTAAAAGAGAACCCAAAGAAGGTGAGGCAAATATTGTCGAAAATAAGCCTTCTTCCTTTGGAAATAGCAAAGAGAGGAAGAATAAGAAAAATGGTTTTGGAGCACAGTCTAAGAAAGCTAAGAAAGGCTTCAAAGGCAGCAAGAACAAAACCCCGAGGGGAAAATGTTTTTATTGTGGAGTTGATGGGCACTGGAAGAAAAACTACAAAAATTATCTCTCCGAACTGAAGGATAAGAAGAAAGGTAAATTCAATTTACTAGTTCTAGAAGCTTATTTAGTGGTAGATGATTTATCTCCCTGAATAGTTGGTTCAAGAGCCACTAACCATGTTTGTTCTTCATTGCGGATACTTAGTTCTGTTAGGGAGCTAGCTGATGGAGACTTCACCATGAAAATGGATAATAGAGCAGTTGTCTTAGCATTAGTAGTAGGAGTCGTTTGTTTACATTTTTAAAATTAATTTATTATTTTGAAAAATATTTATTTTGTTCCTGGATTTAGAAGAAATTTGATTTTACTTTCTAAATTGGTTGAACAATTATTTGACATTTCATTTAATACTAATCAAATTATTATTTCAAAAAATGGTTTAAATATTTGTTCAGCAAAAGAAGAAAATGGGTTTTATGTTTTAAGGTCAAATAAACGACTATTACTTAATACAAAATTATTCAGAGTAGAATATCTTAAACGTAAAAGGCAAAAAGTTTCTCAAAGTGACAAGATATATTTTTAACACCTTAAGTTGGTCATATTAATCTAAATAGAATTAATAAACTTGTAAAAGATGATGTTTTAAGAGAGTTAAACGTTGGCACTGTACCTGTTTGTGAATCCCGACTAGAGGATAAAATGACTAAAAGACTTTTCTCGACAAAGGGCAAGAGGGCCAAAGAACCACTTGAACTTGTATATAGTGATGTTTGCAGTATATTAAATTTACAAGGTAGAGCTGGTTATGAATATTTCATTAGTTTTGTTGAATTAACAGATTCGTAAAGAATAGTCCTTTGCTACGACTATTAAAGGATTGGTTTGAAAACTATTGGTGAAAGAAAACGTAGAGTAAAAATAATTTAAAAGTATTAAGAGATATTTATTCTTTTCTTTCTTTTTATTTATATTAAAACCGTATCCTAATATAATATTTATAGTTGTTTTGACTAAATTTTTTTGTTATTTATTTGATAAAATTTTCGAACATAATCCGCCAACAAAGTACCAAGCAATTGGTTACACTTGCACATTACATTTGGGTGCGGAACAAGAAAGGCAGAAGCCCTGTAACACACAGCGAAACCAACAACCCGACCCAGCCCACGTGGCGAAACACATTCGAGGAAGCATTCTTTGCAACAACGTGAGATGTCGGCTTGTCAAAGCAAGTGGGCTGATTCATGTGCCTTAATTTACTTTATTTTATTATTTGGTCAATAACATTTTGGTAGACAGCTTATCATGTTTCTTTCCATGTATTCTTGTTTATTTTGGTGGTGAAGACCGAAGAGAAGTGACAATATATACATATATATATATATATATATAGATTCTGGTGCTAATGGCATGATTTTTGTAGTAGCTTTAAGTGGAGGCAGCGGTCGGTAGGCGCTTAGAGTTTATGATTATATTCTACCCATTGATTCATTTATTTGTTTTATTTTATGTATCTTAAGATAAGATTTGGATTGGTCAAAGTGTGTACGGGTTCATTCCCTCATTTGTTTTCTATTCTTGTTCTTGCCAAATTATGGGCTCTAATAGTTCATGCCCCTGGTGGAAGATATTTCAATTTATTTATTTATTTATATTTTAAAATCTTATATGAATATAAAATGAAACCATTATGATCTGTACAGTGCCGATCTTGGTTTGCGGATTCGTTTACAAGTTCTTTACGAAACTCAATAATGGAAGGAATTAGATTGTAATTTGTATTTGTTCTTATAGTTATTTTTTATTGAGTCAATATGACAGCGGAAGACTTGAATAGAATGAATTCGGAGTCCGCTCCCATTCCGTATGATAATTGTATTATATCAATTCAGCGATATATTAATAAAATTTTAATTAATACATCGCTGAATTAAATACGAAAGTCCTGAAATTTTATCACATATTTTTTATGTTTTATGTTTTTCGAATAAGAGATAGCAAGAAACAAGTGCTAAAATTCGAAATGAAAGATGTTTATTGTGTAATGGATAGGATAAAGATCTTCTAAACCTTTGGTATAGATTTAAATTCTATTGGATGCAATTTCTTTCCATTTCCCTATATCATTTTTATTAATAGCATTATTATTAATAGACTTTTATTATTATATTTTTTAATATTGATATCTTATTTTACTTATTAAGTATAATAAATTAAGTATTACAAAAATTAAAAATGATCGATTTTTTTAATTTATAATTATTCTTGAAGTAGAAAGCTTTCCATTTGTTTTGTTCCTGAATAGCATGCCGAGGACTACAACATGTGGAATTGGAGATGAAACATTTATTTGAATGTAAATCAATCATAAAACAAAATGGTACAAATTGAAGTTTCTCAATATTGCAAGAGCTTGAAAAAGATGAATCCTTAAAAAAATTTAACCTCTCTCTCGTGAACTTCAGAATGCAAAACAATTGTCCATCATATAAGCAAGAGAAATAGGCACAAAAAACAATTAAACAATAACACAAGCTCATTCCATGAGTATTGAATGTTTTATTTCTATTTGCATCGAACTTTGGTAATATGAATTTGCACCTCGGAAAAAGGAAACTTTTATAGAAATAATGAACTTATTTACAAATCTAGGTCATTGATTATTACATTACATTATGAATAAATCAATTAAAGAATGAAAAAATGGATCATTATTTGGACTAGATCAGACTACTCTAAATGCTTCACCAATGGTAACTCTAAAAGAGGAGGAATTATATCAGCCTGTGCGTTAGTTGAGTTGGACTTCCTATCTTGTAGCAAGCAATGGGATAAATCAAATATAGCGCTTCAATTGAATCACCATCACACTAACATCATCAACTGAGCCTCGAGACACAGAGAGGTCTACAAGCTTTTTACAGGCCAGCATTGGTTCTGGTGCAGCAACGCCTTTGCAAAATGGGCGAGCAATATCCACTGCTTCCTGATTACTGACCTGAGAACCGAAACAAGAAACAGATTAGTTTAGACTTTGCTATGGAAATTGTAGGATTCTATCGACAGGATCTATGTAAAATATGGAAGAAAAAAATAAGTTAATTGAAGCAGATAACACCATACCTTATCCCAAAGGCCATCAGATGCTAAGATTAAGAACTCATTTTCAGGTTTCAGTTGAATTATTTTTGTCTCTGGATCCGCTATCACCCATTTTTTAAGGTGTCGATCACCAATGCCTCTAGAAACAGCCAGAGACCCCTGAACTCTCCATGTACCATGGCATAAATCCACATATCCACCCTGCAAAATAGATTTGACCATAACTGATTAGCTTCTTCTGATGAGCAGATTCTCTATAAAATTAACGACATAGAGCAATCGATGCAATGACTAGCTGCTTAGTGCTCACCATGTTCTCAATTCTGTTCTTTTCATCTTCCCTTGAAGGCCGGTGGTCTGAAGTGAGAGCCTCGGCAAGTCCTCCTCTGCTCATAACAGCACGGCAATCTCCAGCATTCGATACAACAAGAGTTCCTTTTCTTATTAAAGCTGTCACGCAGCATGAACCACCACGGGTATCTTCTTTTAGAAACTCGGAATCTGTGTTTAAATAGCCATGTTTAACTGCATCTTTGATTTCATCTTCATCCCTCCTCGTGATTTCATGTAAAATGTTCTTGTCTAAGTTCTCTGCTGCATACTCAGCAGCTTTGGCACCACCATGTCCATCAAAAATACCAAAGAATGCCTACAAAAGAAATGTCAAGACACATCAGGCCACCCTACTACACTCAAAGATACTATCAAACTTACATATCAAGTTTCAATTGCTAAACATGAGAGTTACGAAACAAATTCTCCCATAATTCATGTTAAAATTCACTTCCAATAGAACAATTTAACTGTTTTCTACTAATTTATAGCAATTCCCAAATGATTTCCCTGCATCCTAATTCTGCTGTAACATCATCACTCCCTGATCCTATTTTATTAATTCGAGAAGAAAAACTCAAATTTAGGAAACCCCAAATTAGTTCTTTCTATGCAAATTACTCTCCAAAAATTTTATTTCATTATGTTGCAATACACTATCAATTCATGAAGACTAGAGGAAGCATATATATGATAGAAACAAACACCATAGCACCTAAAGAGATTTTTTTTTTTTTTTTAACTTTTTCATCTTAAAGAAAAAAGGAGTCAAAAACAAAATATAATACCTGTTTGGGATCTCCTTGAATATCAATAACAGCAGAGTAGCGATCCTCCATAGCTTCTCTCCTCCCTCTTTTACAATAAACCGAGTAATATTCATCCCTCCCTTCTTCCACCTCCTCTCTAGTAACTTCTCTCGGAGTCACCAGACTCCCAAAACTCATCGAAGCCACGGGTATATCCAGTTTCGCTGGCCTCTTTCTCTTCAATAGCGAGCCCGAGCTCGGACCGGAAACCGGTCCAGTTGCCAAAGGTGACGAAGAGGATGAAAAACATGCAGAAGAAGAAGAGAGAGCCCAGTTGGTGGTTTTTGAAGGCGAAAACGGAAAGGAGAAGAAGGTGACGACGATGAAGTAGGAGAGAGAGAAGAAGAAGGTGAAAACTTAACGTGGGTGAGGGGTAACGTTAGGGTTTCCGGTGAAGGAGAAATTATGGATGTTTTGTTGCAGAAGAGAGACGATGATGGAGAAAACACCGGAGAGTTTGAAACTGCCACAGAGCACGACATTGTTGCGTTTTCTCTGTTGCAGTTACTGTGTAGTTTTTCCGGTTGTGAAGAGAAGAAGAAGAATAATACAATGTAACGTTAGAATTATCTCTGTGATCCTGCTGTCTCAGGTTGTAGGTTGCCTGTTTACGTTGAATGAGCAGTTTAAAGAAAGATATTTAAAGGGTTAACGTAGAGTCTTCTTCTACACTTGCCTTTTCTCCGTGTATTTGGAAAGACTTTTGGGTTTTTTTTGGTAGTCTGTGACCCGTTGATTTGAGCACTTCGTTCATATTCAATGTTATTTTTACCCCTCTTTGTATCACCACTCGCAGTTTGTATCACCTTTCTTTGAGGGGTAAGAGTGTCGTTTACTTAAGAAGCGGGTGCCCCGTTTGCGAGGATTATGGATGGTGATAGCTACGCCTACAACTAGTTTTTAAAGGTCAAACACGTTACTGAATAGTTTGACAATAATAGCAAACAGTGTGTGAAGAGTGTACTTGACCAGTCCTTGACACACGTAGACAACACGCTCATATCATATGTGCATGTGAATGTGAATGTGAATGTGAATGCGAATGTCTTTTTTTATACTCTTATTCTTATTATAATCACTTCTTCTTTGTATCTTAATTGTGGAGAAATTGCCGTGACTGTGATGGGCCCTACACTGTGAGGTCGAGATCAAGAGCGGCTTCCAGGAAGTTACCGTTGCAGAAACACGTATATCTAGAGATGACCGTTGATGCTGCCACTGCTTCTTATGATAATGATGTTTATATAATCATCTTTTATTTTTAAAAGTCATAGATTGTATTTATTTTTTATTTCAAAATTAAGCAGCTAAGTTTAGAAAACAATTAATTTATACATTTTCAATTAAACAAAAAAATTCAATGCTATTTTTTTTTTGGAATGGTATAATTTTGAAAATAAAATAATTATTTAATAATACAAAATATTACTAATATATTATATATGTCTTTTTTATAGTAATGCACAAATTATTTTATTTTAATTTTTTAAAAATTAGTCATAAAAATATTGAGTATGATTAATATAATGTGTAGCAACAAAATTTAAAAAATAACTTAAGATATGAAGTTTAAAATGGACTTTTAACTACTAAATCAATTTTTAGAGATAAAATAGTCTTTTTAATGTTTGCTAATATTTGCAATAATTATTCTTAGGGGTCAAAGTTAGTCAAAGACTTGAATAAAATAAAAAAAAAATTCAGTTGTGTAATTTTAAAACTTAAACTTTAGAATTATATTTATAAAACTTTTAGGAGAGAATTTCCATTACCCCCTACTTTTTAAGCTAATACCCATTATCCCTTTATATTTTTTTTATAATATCCTATCACCGCTTAAATTCTGATTTTGCCCTTTAATATTTCAAATATTTTCAATTTTATCATTTTATAAATTAATTAAATTAAAGAAAAAAATAAAAAAAAAATTTGATAATAAGATATTAAAAAAAATATAAAAAGTAATAAGATATTTACTGAAAAAAATAAGAGGACAATAGACATTCTCCTAACTTCTAGTTTTTTAATTTCTTACCCATTTTATTATTGTAATGTTTTCGGATTGCTGCCGAATTATGGTTTACTATTGGAATAGTTAAGCTTTGGCCCAAACTTTTGTACTGGGCTTAGAGTGGTTTACGGGTTCTTGAAGTTGGGCCAACTTTGGGCTTCTTCAAATGTTTTAAGGAACGTTTTCTTTTAATTAAGTGATGGAGTAAATGCTTCCCATTTCCGCCTGCCTGCAAACACCATATGTAGTCCACTCATCAATGCGTAGGGTGTTAACTTTCAGTGTAAGGAGTTGCATTAAAAAAATGGAGTCGATTTAAAATTAACTATGAAGTAGATGTTTAGTTGGTAGGAATCCGAATCCAAGCTTTAGGTTTGCCAAGGTTATTAATTCTGTTTGCAGGAGAGGTTCTTCATAACTGTTTTTATCAGTTCGTGCTTCGTGGTACATAGTTCAAGTCATTGTCAACCTGCATTTATATTTATTTTCAAATGGTAATTATTTGAAGTTTAACGTCTTACTTGTGGTGTTTTAATGTCATTCCATATTATCACGACTTTGACCATGGACCCAATCCAAAAATCAATTACGACGAGTGGAAGACAATTCCACTGAAAAAATAAATATCCTGATTTAAAGATGAAAAAACTTTTTTTAACTTTTTGGAGAAGAATGTAGTTCCCCGACGTCCAAATACAACACAAAACGCTGTTCTGGATAGCGAGGGGAACAATCTTATAGGCTTCATTTAAGATATTATTACTGCCTCACAAATACCAAGCAATAAAGATTGAATAAACATAACTATGAAGCCCTTTAAAGATCAAAACTGAAAAAACAGACAATTAATAATCGGGGTAAGGGCATTGCAGAAGAAAACTCAGTCCCTTAGATGTTCATAAAGAATTGCGATCATATTCGCAAATCATTACAGGTCTGTAGGAATCATCATCGTAGACTCCCCAATTGCGATGAATTAATTGAAATATCAAAAATAAAACATATATAGTTGCTCTTAAGTTTTCTCCCAAAACAAGTAGTCGAACAGTAAAGGGGGAGATTTCAAATAAAAAACAACACGATTAATATTGCTTCAAGGGAACGAGTCATATGGGAACTGAATCAATCCGCACTGACCAGATAGTGAAGCTAACCTTTCATATTCCAACTATTTTAGTAAAAACCCATACAACCCAGAAATTGAAACACCGTAAATCATTGCAAAGTTGCAATTTTTCCGCCACGTCATTTGTCAATTATAGTGAAAACAGAAAAGGGTTTTAAAACATGAACAGCTGAAACCTAAAAGAAGAGATCGAACGACCGACTAAAGAGCAGATGAAAACCCAGATAGCCGCACTGGTCAGCACCTTCGCTTCAGAGTTGGGATGAGACGGCAAGAAGCGTAAGCTGAGTGTTTTCTTATAAAGCGAGCAGGGAGGGATCTGACGGTCGACACGCAGCTTATTTGGATGGGCGGCTCAGATTATATGTTATTTAATTTCCCTAATTTCAATTTGCCGTCACGCAAAAGCACGCGAGTACCCTCGTATTCTCATTATCGCCCATTTTGCGCACCTTGTTTTCACTAAGCCCAAAATCATTTACTTGGCCCAAGAGTTCGATTTTGTTTTTTCTTTTAAAGTTATCAATTTTGTTTTAATACGGTCATAATATTGTAGATTAAGTTGTTAGATGTTTGCATAAAAGAGACCCCTCTTAAAACTTTTGTAAAGCCCCCATCTTTTATATCTCCTTAAAAATTTTTCTACAACGTAGCGCAACAAAATGGGATAGAGCCATTTGTTACCTTTCGCTTTGGTTCGTGAAATTAAGTTGAATTTTTGCTTTATATATATATATATATATATATATATATATATATAGGAATTAACACATAACTCACTTAAAATTTAGAAAACCTATATATAATACAGAAAATCTACATATATCTCTCTTTAACTGGCCATCTATTTTTGTTTGTGAAATTCAGTTAAATCCTCGTGTTACAAATGTCACCTATATATAAACATAAGGAATTAATACATATTTCTCCTAAAATTTAAAAAATTCATATATAAATAAATAAAAGGTTTGAGAAATTTCATACATACCTTCTTTTGACTGTAAATTCACTGTCTATTTTTGTTAAAACAATTAAAATGATTTAAAATTTAACTTTACATAAAAAGACAAAATAAAAAATTAAATAATTAAAAAAAAAAAATTTGAATATAATTTTAAATTATTTATCTAAATCTTACAACATTTTGAATTATTTTTAAATATGTAAATGTATTTAAAATATAAATAAAAAAATCAATAAAAATAAAAATGAATAAATTTATAATATATTAACAAAAATATTCATATTATCAATGTGCTATAAAATTATAATACTTTTATTTAATTGATGTCCATTTGACTTGACTTTTTCATTAGTAGGGTTTTTTTTACCTTTTTTAAAAAGTAAAATTATTTAAAATATTTTTACTTTATTTTTTAAAATAGAACATTAAATTTTTTTCAAAAATTATTTTTGATAACTAAATAATTAATAAATTTTTGTTTAAAACTCTGTTATAAAAGCTCAATGGGTTTCTGTCTACTTAAAAATGTTCTACAATAATATGTACTTTTTAATAAATTAAGACTTTTAAAAATATTTTAAAAATTATTAGGACTATTAAGAATATTAAACTAAATCTTTAAGATTGAAAAAGATTTTACCTAAAAAAATAACAATTATCATCTGTTTGAAGAAAATTATTATTACCACAATACCCATAGATTTGACAATCAACTATAATCAATTAAAGTTTAAGATAAAGTATGTGTAGATTTTTTCAAACTTTCCATTTATATGTAAGTTGTTTTAAACCTCATAAGAGGTATATATATATATATATATATATTATATATATATTTCCAATGGAAATGAGAGCTATATATTTTACTTGTGCTTTATCCCTAATGCTATTGCTAGATTTATGCTTGATGCGACAGGGTAATAAAAGCAATTTGTATGGCAAAAAAGTCATGGTGTATATATATATTTATATATATTTCCAATGGAAATGAGAGCTATATATTTTACTTGTGCTTCCAGTATCCCTAATGCTATTGCTAGATTTATGCTTGATGCGACAGTGTAATAAAAGCAATTTGTATGGCAAAAAAGTCATGGTGGGTAGGTGCTACTTTTGCACTTTGGTATCTACATCTAGCAGAAAGAAACTCTCTGTTGAATCGAAAATGCGAAAGAATTGGAAACTAAGATATCATATAGATAGGAGTGGGAAGAGTTTCTTTAAAATGTGAGGGTAGAGGAAAGCATATATAAGCCCAAAATCCAACCTTTCGGATAGGATAACGCAGTCTCTTCACCAATTACAAAACCATGGAAGAATGTAAAACAAGTATGCTTGAGCAATTGCAGCATCTGCCGCAGTTAGAACTACAAGTTAACAGGCTAAAAGAAAGACCGCATCGATTATTGTGCAATTTTAGCTAACTTTTTCACTCTTTTGGCCGTTATCCTAGTAAGTTTGTGGAGGAGCTGTTCAGCTTATTCTTCAGTACAGTACTTTTTCCAGAAGGACATTGTCCAATTTAATCGCCATATTAAGCAACTCAAAAGTCATAAGAAACAATTCTGTGCAAAGGTGAAAACCATTGAGATTATCAAATATTCTTATTCGCCTAAGCTTTAAAAAGATTTCTAGTATATGAATGCTTACTTGATGGTTCTCTAGAATCAGTTCTATTTCGAATGAATGGCATGATTCTTGACGGAAAAAGTAGATGTAAAATTGCAATTGCAACTGTTGGCGACTGACTTATCTCTATGAATGGCATAGAGATTGCATTATACATTTTGATATCAAGGTAAAGAACACATTTGTTAGAGTAGATTTACTCAAAAAGTTGTAGATTTCATTGGCAAAGAATTTAGCCGGGTTCTGACTACCATAAGGAGGAACTTGAGGTTATTTTGGCAGTAGCATGGATTTAGGGTGAAACTGTCACACTAAAAGCTAATGTTTTTAGCTATGGAATGTTGCTTTTACATAGTATATCAGGAAGGAGAAACAAAGATCTATTGCAAGAAGATTTTGATGATTATTTATTCTCTGGGTTGCCACTACAGTCTAGCGAGGAGAAAATGTTCTCATGGCTACATATTTATGAGTGTCAATTACATGTCAGTCTCAAAGAAAAAAGATCATACATCAAGTTTCAGGCCTAAGAGGTGGTATGTAAGCAGCGTGTCATGGATTACCAAATGACGTGCAGAACCTCCTAAGGCGTGAAGGCATGATAATATTGAATTACGGAGCAAGGGCGCACAAGTTTCGAATTCAAACGCCCAAGCGAACAACCACACTTATTTGCAGATGAATAGTGACCGATAATGAACAATGACCACCCGAGAGCACCAAGTAATAGGTAGAATGTGTATGAGGCGACCCGTGTACATCTTAGCATGAAGGCAAAATGCTAAATGACATTTCTTAATGGCTAAGGAAGCCTCTAGGCTTCTAGGTTCATGCCGCATTCTCTCAAAAATCTAAAACCTTCTAGAATTGGCCATTCTAGAAAATACTTATTTACTAAGTAACTTGACATTCTAGAAAGTTTCATGAGGTTGTCAAGATAGCTAAGCAATGAGTTGTCAAATAAGATTCCAACTTATACTAAAACTCTCCTAAAGGAGGTAGATAAGTCTATGTTAGGAGGATGTGAAGAAGATTTATGCTCATACAACATCAAACAAACATATTTACTACACAAGATCATATATTACTTAAAAGGCTTACTTAGTAATGCTAAAACCAAGCTAAATGCCTGCACATAACTAGGTTTAAATTCAGCAAAATATAGTACCCTGACAACCGGTTAAGTTTAGTCTTCTCTTTCTCATTTGTCTAAGTTTAGTTGTTAGTAGTGATTGTTGGTATTCTCTATCTCTCATTCGACTAAACTCTCCTGTCTTAATTGCCACTCATTTGAATTTAAGAAAAGATTTTTCTAAACTCCTTATGGTAATAGCAAACTTAATCAATATGCACTTCCATTACACTTTTAATCTAACATAATGGCAAAAAATAGAGTCCTCAGCAAAATTAGAACGCTTATTGCAAGAGGCATCTACAAATAAAATAACATTTGTTGTTGAAGATAGAGGCTAGATTATCACATCGTCGATTAATGTCTATGTGCAAATAGTAATGAGTTAGTATTATTAAATCATCTTTGTTGGGTTAATATTACGTTTTTTGTTCGCGTAGAAAAACAAAAAATCAATTAATTATGTTCTTTGTTCGCATAAAAAAAAAAAAAAACCAAATAGAAGGCCAGCTTGGGTGAGAAGCAGACAAAGTGCAAACAATTCAATGAAAATATTGAGACAAGACAAGGAGTTTCAGGGAAAAAGAGAAAGGTAAAACAAGCAGTTACGCCCAACAACAACGATGATCATGATGATCAGTGCATTCAAAATAAGTGCTTCTAGGCTGAATAAGCATTTTGTGGAGAAATGGTATCATAAGCAAGAAAACGTAGTTGCTCCAATGCTTTTTGCTTCTCTTTTTCTTTTTTTTTTTCTTTTTATAAAATCAAATAAACCAGGTAATTCTCGACATCATTACTACGTTGGCACACAATGTAAATAATTACCAGATAAACCAGTAATTTGGGCGCTGAACAGAAAACCACAAATCTCCACATCTTCTTTCTTCTGCAGTATTAAGCTATTAGAAGATATAAATGTAGAAAAAACAAAGTTTGGTATCTTGTAGTGGTCCTGAAAATCCAGCACCTTCACTCTTCTCTGTTGACATTGAACAAAATAGGATGAGCGAATTGTCACTTTGGAAGGGTTCTAAAGTGTACAGGAGTAGAGGAGAGTGGACGGGGAAGATTTTCACTTTGTTCCCTAAAATTTAGTCGAATCCTTATGTTATTAAAAAAAAATGAGAGTTATTTTACTTATGTCATTTGAAAGAGCTCCAAGATTCTAGATTTGCAAAGTAGATATAAAATTGCAACAGGTACTGCTAGAGGATTGGCTGATGTCGATAAATGGTGCAGATATTGTGATATCAAGCCCGAGAACAGATTTTTACACGGAAAATACAATCCAAAAGTTGTTGATTTTGGTTTTGCAAAGATCATTGGAAGATAATTTTGCCAGGTTCTGACTACCATAAGAGACAAAGGTTATGTAACACCTGAATGGATATCAGTTAAAGCTGTCACACAAACTGCTGATTGCAAGAAGGTTTTGATGATTATTTTCCTCTCTGGGTTGCTAATACAAATTTATGAAGGAGAAAATATTCTTGGCAGGTTCTAAGTAGCATAAGAGAAACCTAAAGGTTATATATCACCAGAATGGATACCGATTAAAGCTGTCACAGGAATCGATGCTAGCACGAAGAGGTTATGATTATTTTCTTCTCTGGGTCGCCGTTACAGTCTACCAAGGAGAAAATACTCTTGACAGGTTCTAACTACCATGAGCGGAACCAGAGATTATGTAGCATCGGAATGGATGTCAGTTAAGGCTATCATACAAACTGCTGATTATTTTCCTCTCTAGTTTGCAACTACAGTGTAAAGGAGAAAATGTCCTTGTCTTCGTAGATCACAAGTTAAAAGGCAATGCCATGGTAGACTAGAGCATGCAAAATTGCTTGCTAAGTGCATTCAAGATGATAGAAAGGACAGGCCAACCATGGGGCAAATACCTAAATTCTAAAGGGAGTTTCAAAAGTGGACATATCTCCAATCCCCCAGTTTCGCCAACATCTAGCAGAAGATATAGCAAACATTATAAAAAGTGTTACTAAGAATTCACTGATTGACAATTCTTTGAAAGTGCTCTAAGTTGAGTTTTTACTAAGTTCAACACCAAACATTATAAAAAAATAATTCTTTAAACACCTTCTAACCAATGCTGATGTGGATTTTAGTTCACACCCTTATGCCTATTTATAGAGATTTAAGTATTCGCAAGAAAAAACGCAACGGTTGGTTTTGTTTTTGGAAACAAAGCGGTTTTACCGTTGAAATTTTTAATAAAAAAAGCCACCATTTTAAACTTTGAATGTACAAGTTTCTATTTAAAGTCATTCAATTAAACATATTAGTAATTTAAAATTAAGAGCGGATACAAAAATGATAACTTGAATCAAACCGAGTGAACTAAATCCAACCAATTTATTTCTTAATGTTTATTTATTTATTTTACTTAAAAATTAAATTTTAGTTTCAACTTAAAAATTAAAATTAAATTAAATTACTATTTTCGATTTAAACTTTTATACAAATAAATAAATCGTCTAATTATAATTTAAAAAATAACCTTATAAATTTTATTTTTTATCTAATTTTATAGATATATAATATATTAAATCATTAATTTTTAAAAAATTTATGTTTAGGTGTTATGAATAATAAAAACAAATATATTATTGATATTTATATATTTATATCTATGTAAATTTTAGATAAAAATACAAATAAGAAATTAGTAAAAATTTGAAAAATATGAATCACTGCTCTTACAACATTTTTGAACAAAAGAAAAATGTGAAATATAAAATAAATGGGAACAATGTTGACTCATAGCTGGAGCAAAATAAAAAGCGGTATGATATTACTAAATACACTGAATTTTGTTCTGAGTACACCCAAATTATCATACTCCGCATTCACTGGACAAAGTGAAGGATTTATACAGGTTTCAGGGTGCATTTAGAAATTCTTTAAACTTTATTGTAATAAATTGGGCTAGACTGCTGTATACCCGCTTGTTCCAAAGCTTGTAAGTGTTATATGGGCATGAAGGTTGGTGGGTTCCGCTGCCATTTCGGGCCATAGGCCTCATGCTTCAACCCATTGAACTTTTGAACCATTATCATCAGTCCAACTTCATATGTCAGTACAAAAAATGAAATCGAGAAGAGTATGCTTTGCACTCAAATATTATAATTTATAATTAATATTAGTTTTATAATAAAATTATTAATAAGTAAATAATTAATAAAATGTCAACTGAACGAATGATTAATAATATAGAGGAGGATTAGCGGTCTCACAATTTTACACATATATTTACTCTTACTTATAAACCGTTGGATTTATATACTTTTAACGATTAAAATTAAATTTAAAAAATCTATTAATTATAATATATAAATTATACATGAAATTATATGTGTTAAATTCAATTTCAACCACTAAAAGTATATAAATTCAATGATATATAAATGATGGAAATATATATATATATAAATATAGGACTGTTGATCCCTCTCTAAACATCAATTACCAATTAAATTAAAATACGTGATTATCAAATATTTCATAAACTATATTCTTTTAAAAAAAATAAAATAGGAGTACTTAGTTGTGATTACACTTTAATATTATCGATGTTGATTATACTTTTGATTAATATCACATCATGCTCACACACTCTCACTTTATAGTTTTGTATAAATCTTCTTTGTCTTTAACTTTATTCCTTAAATAAAATAGTGGTGGAGAATGCTCGTAATAAAAGATGTTAAACGATAAAATTAATAGTCATGGATGTTTACGACACGATGTGAACTAAAATAACAATAAAAGTCTATGAGATATTTTTTTAATCTATTCTTTTGGCATCACTTTAACCACTCTAAATAATAATATGATCTTAGTAGGACAATTAAAAGATAAAATTTTCAACACACATTTTATTAATTATTTGTTAAACTATTCTATCAATGACGCGTGTAAAGTGAGAGGATTAATTATGTTAATCACGTTTTAGTAATGTACTATTCACTATGATATGTAAGATAGGAAAAGCAAGCAATATGTATAATAATGTATGGTTGTGTGACTAGTGATGAGTGATGAGTGATGAGTAGTTATATATATTCATAATGTCTCCATTAAGTGAGTTAATTATTGATGTAATCAATATGATTTTATCTCTTCACTAGTGATTAATTTAGAAAATGTTGGGTTTAGTTAAATTAAAACAACCAAGTAGAATTGATAATTAATGTTCCCATCAATGACTTTCGAAGCTTTGAAAAAGTGGCAATAATTGAAGATTCTCAATGTGGGTCTTCAATCTTTACCTTAATTAATAACTATTATAATGTGTTTATCTTATCTACTAAAGCAAAAGTGCAAAACATATATACAAAGTCAAAAAAATTACTATTATTAATTAATGAAGTGATCCTTGTAAGTTTCCAATGTTACTTCTTGCACGCTTCACCCAAAGTTAGGACGATAATCGTTGGGGATAAAAAGTTTAGTTCTAACTGGAGGTTTATTTTAGTGGGGTTGTTCAAATCAATATTTAAATTCCAATTATTTATAAAACCGATTAGTTTATCTCGTCGTGATGAATGTGAATGATTTTGACAGATTAAATTACATTTATAATGTTAAAATTTCTATAAAATTGCTGTGATTATCAAAGTGAATTATTTGTTTTTTGCACTAAAACAAAACTTAAAACATCCTATCAGACTTGATTTAAAATTTATTTGAGTTGAATTATATCATGCA
>CM040443.1:19483238-19485738 GCA_022749755.1 Azadirachta indica
TTCCTTGGATGTGGTAGCCGTTTCTCAGGCTCCCTCTCCGGAATCGAACCCTAATTCTCCGTCACCCGTCACCACCATGGTAGGCCTCTATCCTACCATCGAAAGTTGATAGGGCAGAAATTTGAATGATGCGTCGCCGGCACGGTGGCCGTGCGATCCGTCGAGTTATCATGAATCATCAGAGCAACGGGCAGAGCCCGCGTCGACCTTTTATCTAATAAATGCATCCCTTCCAGAAGTCGGGGTGCACGTATTAGCTCTAGAATTACTACGGTTATCCGAGTAGCAGATACCATCAAACAAACTATAACTGATTTAATGAGCCATTCGCAGTTTCACAGTCTGAATTAGTTCATACTTACACATGCATGGCTTAATCTTTGAGACAAGCATATGACTACTGGCAGGATCAACCAGGTAGCATTCCTCAGCGACGCCGACGCTCGCACGACCCCGCTGCGCGGGATCGAGACGGGCGCGGCTGTCGTTCGCGTCGGGGACGAATGCATATAGCTCGGGCACAGCAAGGCCGAGGCGGCCTCGCGCCCACGCATAACGTTCCGCATCCGAGAGCACGGGCAAGACTCCGTGGGCCGAGACGGCCATGCGAAGCATCGCAAGGCACGCCAGGAACACAGAGCCCGCCTCGCGTCCACCCCGCACCCCCCGAGGGTGCAAGGCGGATTAGAGCAACGAAACCTTCGAATTCCTTCACGTGGGTAAGCAACACAGGATACCGAACGAACCCGCAAGGCAAGAGAAGCGCTTGGGGAATGACTGAAGCGGACGGAGCGTCGACAGTTCGATGCACAAGCACGGAGCCTGCCAACCCACGCCATCCAATCACCACTCACACGCCCGTTGCGTTCACTTGGCAGCAGCCAAGCCTAACGAACCACGACCCCGAGGCAAGCGCCGTCAGGGCTGCGGAAGCGTCGAGAGCTAGGCCGCGCCAGCACCGCTGGACGTGACAGAAAGATAGGTGCAACCCACGGTGGTGCCCACCACACGTCGGAACATACGCCGTCGTGTGTGGGCATGGGCAACAGCAAGGCTCGGCCAAGGAAGGCCCCAAGGGGCACGATGCATGGCCAGGCCACTGAGGCCCCCCAAGGGTGAGCTGCACCTGCCCACCTATAAGAGGTTTCCGCAACTTTTTGGACCTGGCACCATGAGACATCAGCATGCTTGAGCTGTCACACCCCCCTCTAAAAAAAACTTGTAGAGGGGGTATATTGAGCTGATTTTTTGCATGGGGGTAGAGAAAAAAGGGATTGGTACAATTGAAGAAGACTTGGCACAAACCGGAGCACGGTCGGTAATTTTTTATTAACCGTGAACGGTAAAAAAGGGCGAAAACGGTAAAAATCGTAAAAAATGGGAAAAAAACGGCTCAAAGTGGGGGGAACTCGTCGTGGTCGGGTTCAAAGAGGTTCAAAGTGAATTATGAAATGATGATTTAAACGGAGAATGGCACGGTGAAAATGAAAAAAGTTGCGGCAAAAACTTTTCGACGAGGGCTGGAGCGGTGAATAGTGAATTTTTTTTTTTTTTTTTTAAAAAATTTGTGTTGTATTACATGTTCTAAAAGATTAACATATTGATTGTACTATTATCAAAAATGTAAACGACTATTGGTGGGTTGAAAAAGAAGTGCATTGCGCATTAAAAATACGAATGACTATTGGTAGGCAAGGCAAGGCGGGGCAAGGCAAGGCAAGGCAAGGCAAGGTGGGGGCAGGGGGGGGGGGGCTAGGCTATGCAAGGGGGCGCAAGGCATGCCAGGGGGGCAAGGCAGGGGGCAAGGGGGCCAGGGGGCAAGGCAAGGGGGCAAGGCAAGGGGCAAGGCAAGGCAAGGGCAAGGCAAGGCAGGGGGCAAGGCAAGGGGGCAAGGCAAGGCCGGGGGTCAAGGGCCGGGGGCAAGGCAAGGCAAGGCAAGGCAGGGGGCAAGGCAAGGTTCAGAAGGGAAGGCCCACGGGTAACCCTTGGGGCGGCGGTAATTGCCTTGGGCGTGACAGCATGCACACGTTGGTGCTGCAACGGGCGGGGCGGGGGAACACCCCCCCCCTGGGCGTGGGGCGGGGGACATGCACACGCAGCACACGCTGGTGCTGCAATGGGCCGAGCGAGCGTTGCCCCACGCTAGCCTCCTTCGGGGCGGGGGCACACCCCTTGGGCGCGGCGGCGTGCACCCGTTGGTGCAGCAGCGGGCCGCGCTAACCTCCTTTGGGGCGGGGGAACTCCCCTTGGCCGCGACAGCATGCGCACGCTGGTGCTGCAATGGCCCGCGCCAGCGTTGCCCCACGCTAGCCTCCTTCGGGGGCGGGGGCACCCCCCATGGGCGCGGCGGCGTGCACCCGTTGGTGCAGCAGCGGGCGCGCTAACCTCCTTTGGGGCGGGGGAACTCCCCTTGGCCGCGACAGCATGCGCACGCTGGTGCTGCAATGGCCCGCGCCAGCGTTGCCCCACGCTAGCCTCCTTCGGGGGCGGGGGCACCCCC
>CM040443.1:19528238-19556420 GCA_022749755.1 Azadirachta indica
CAAGGCAAGGCAAGGCCAGGGGGCAAGGCAAGGGTTCAGAAGAGGATGCCCACGGGTAACCCTTGGGGCGGCGGTAATTGCCTTGGGCGTGACAGCATGCACACGTTGGTGCTGCAACGGGCGGGGCGGGGGAACACCCCCTGGGCGTGACAGCATGCACACGCTGGTGCTGCAATGGGCCGAGCGAGCGTTGCCCCACGCTAGCCTCCTTCGGGGCGGGGGCACACCCCTTGGGCGCGGCGGCGTGCACCCGTTGGTGCAGCAGCGGGCCGCGCTAACCTCCTTTGGGGCGGGGGAACTCCCCTTGGCCGCGACAGCATGCGCACGCTGGTGCTGCAATGGCCGCGCCAGCGTTGCCCCACGCTAACCTCCTTCGGGGCGGGGGCACCCCCCATGGGCGCCCCTTGGGCGGCGTGCACTCGCACGACCGGCGGCATGCACTCGCGAGCTTTGGCCCGCGCTAACCTCCTGCGAGTCCTTGATCGCTGGGGCAAGCAAGGACGCGTGCTTGCCATGAGGCGTTGACAGCACATACTTGCATCGAGGCAAGGCCAAGGCATTGACAGCCCCCGCACTCAAGGCCTCGATAACCCCGCGGCACGCATGCACGCATGCTGCCTCAAATCAGGTAGTTGTTGAAAGTGTAATGGTGAACTGAAAATGTTTCCTCAACGCCATTATACTCAAGTCATGGCGTAACTCCTTCTTCATTATAAAAATATGCCTAACTCGTATTTCCCTAGATATCGAACTACACTGCACATCATGGGGTATAGTGTTGGTTGATAGTAGGATTGGAGGAGTACATCGGATAGGCATTGATGACCTTGACACAGTTTTTTTCATGTTCCCTTGACATAGTAGGCCTACGACTTAGTTCAGCCCCAACATCATGTCCTAGAGTAGATTCTTCATCGTAATAATTCACTTTACATTGTTCTTTGCATAGTGATGTGCAAATTTTAAAGGCTTGCAAGTGCACAAATCACTAGTAACTAATGACAAGTTCACCTCACGGTCGCTCTCTCAAGGAATTTCATTGGTTTAATTTCTTAATTGTTTTCTCTATATTACTAAATTTAACAAACAATAAAATCCTAAATATTGACTCAATTGGTAGTTAAATGCAATTTTAAATGAAATGAATTAACTTACTAAATTTAAAGAAGACAAGAATAATGAAAATAGATTAAATCCAATGAAGTCAAATGAGAGTTGGCTAGCTATCTACTCATGCATTAAATTATTAAGTGAATTAAACAATTATCTAAAAGTTTGAATTATTGGTCTTTCTACTACTGCTAGAGAAATCCAATGATTATGCCAATTCTCACTTGCAATCAATTAAATACATCCTTGATGTAAGGCCCCTACTTAATTGATTGAATTAACTACAAGGAAATCACATGACCATTTAAATTAAACCAAATCAATGAATCCAATTTAAATACTTGTTCAATTGAGCTTAATTAATGTAAGATGATGTTTCTAACACCTTAATTCTCATTTGTTAACTTTAGTTATAAATAATAGATGATTAGTCCATAATTCATAATTTAAGGCGTAAAGAACAATGAACAAGTAATAATCTTAAATATTTGTTAAACATAATTCACAAAATATCTAACACAATCACGGTAGCCAAGCCAAACTCCCACTATGTATTTAGTCTTCTATTATCAAATTTAAATGAATGAATTCAAGTTTAAAAATGCAAAACACATAGAAGAACAAATAAATATTGAAATAACACTTATCTTTATCGAAGCTTTCTCTTAAGGTTTGAAATGATTGATCATCTTCTTCAATCCTTGGGTGAAAATTGTTCGATGAAGGATGATAAAAACAACACATACTAGCTACAAATTTTTAAGTAACAAACACTTAAATTACATAAAGGAAATAAGCAAAACAAAGAAAGAACTCTCTTGAAGCGAAAGAAAAACAAGAATAGCCTACCCCCATCTTCAAAACCACCATTTATATAGGCAAGATAAAGGATGCTTTACATGTGCAGATACATGCAAGTTGCAGTTTCATCATATCTTTGTCTACCAGATTGTAGCTCACTTTTGACTATCTCCTGTGCCAGATTAGAGAATGTAGTCTTCATACATATTGTGCATAATTAAATAATCTTTCTCATGCTTTAAGAATTGTGTCCTTTAGATGTCTAGGACATGAGATATAATCAAAACCATAAAGCATGCCTAAATTGCAATGTTTACAGCTACTGTTTGAATGATGACTACTTTAGACAACCTAAATGCACGAATTTGAAATTGTGCATAACATACAAGTTGTAGCTGCCTTTCTTGTGGTTCAAATGCTTCAAGAGTTACTTAGTTAGTGGAGTATTCAAAAAGTTATAGCCAAAATACGGAAAGGCACAAGTCTAGGGTACACATGGATGGACAATATGTCATTATATTCCTTCACACTTTTAGTGCCTACCCATTATGAATTTGCAAAGGCTATCTTAAAACAAATTATGCATAATTGAGTTAGCTTTAACTTGCAATAAGAATCATTTCATTTGAAGATATCTACACAAAGTTATGGCCATGATACTAATTCATGCTTAAGTAAGTTATATACAAGTAGATACTTTACATCTTTAATTGCAACTTGCAGTCCTTTAACACCTATATACAACAATACACCACATAAACACTTAAATACAAGTATTATACTTATGCTATCTTGTATAATTATATATATTTGTATGTATTTTAATTTTACACCACGGAAACACGCAAATTAAAGTTATGACAATGAAATTTCACAATTTATACGCAAATAAGGACATTAAATTCAATAGTGATATAATAAAGTCTTGTAAAATATATATAAATGATGTACTTTTAGACATTTATCACTAATAGCATTGCTATACTTGAAAGACATAAAAAACCATGTATAAACTTCTAGAATGATTGGCTAATACCTGAAACAAGAAGAATTATAGGTTGCTTGGGATCCTCTCCTACACAATCATTAGTAATATATAATAGGTGTATTCCATGCATTAATTGATAAGCTGTAAGAGTATTTAGCCGTGTAAGACCTAAGACATCACTATCGTTGACAATATCTACTGCAATAGCTCCCACGCTTCACCGGTTATTAAGAACTTTGCTTTTATAAAAATACTAAATTGAGCAGAATCCATATCCAAGATTGTGTCTATGATCTGCAATAATTATTGATAGTTAATATTTCATTGTATAGTTAAAAATCGTGCCCTTCTACCAATGTATGCCTTAACACCATCTAACTACATGATCCACGAGCCCTTGTAGTAAACAAACAATGTGATTTGATCATCCATTCACGAGTAAAATAACCGAATTGCACAAATATTTGACTTTAATAGAACATAAATTAAAACTCAAGTTTTTAACTCTTGCATATTACCTACCAAAAACAATAAAAAGTCTTGAATTTTACCCCCAAAGTTGAATATTAAGTTTCAAACTTATAAATTGTCCCTCATGTCTAATAAGGCAAAACTATACTCAACAAAAAAGTCAAGTATGGTCTTGTCTTACTCGACAAAGAAATTGAGTAAGGCATGCACACTCAAAAACCACCAAGAAATTGAGTATAGTTTATTTTTACACAATAAAAAAAATCAAGTAAACCTTACGCACTTAAAAAGTACCCAGTTTATCTTTAACTTCAAACCCAACTTTCACATAAAAAAATCATGGCATTATATTTCAAATATTAAGTATAATAACCCAATCAAATGATATAATCTCTTAGAATGATGAATACTAAAAAATTGGTTAAGAAAATTGGAAAAACACATAAATGAACTTACATCACTGTCGTTGGTGCCTCTACTGTTTTTCTTGACGTGGATCGTCACTGCCTCTAATGCAACCAACCTCAATCTGTTGCTGGCACCTCTAACTGTGAATTTTTAATTTTCCATTTCAATTTGTTGATTTGATGTTTGACAATTTAGGAAAATCTTTTTAGGGTTAGGTAATTTAGGAGGTTTAGGGTTTTTCAAAGTAAGAAAAGAGGGAAATATTTAAAATACTACTAAACAACTTAAAAGGGATGGCAAATTGGGTTTGTAAAACTTTAACCACAACAAATTAAAATTCCAATGCAACCGCAATATTAAAAGTGTGCAAAATTAAAAGATCATGAGAGTTAGTAGAGCAAGCACACCAAAATTTATAGTAGTTCGATACAACCTTACTTCATCCACTCCTTCAAGCATCCCTTGAAGATTTCACTATCAACAAGCCTTGAACACCAAGACTTCAAATACACCAAGGAGATTTTTAGCACTCCTTCAAGCCTTACAAGTGATTTTAACCTAAATCACTCAACTCTCAACACAATTGATTCCCTCACCAAATAACTCAATTCACAGTCTAAGTAAAAAACTCACTTCTTTCACTTAATTTCAAGTAGATCAAAAGTATTAACAATGTTTACAACATTTAAATGGTTTACAAATGAAAGAACAAGGTATGTAGAAGATGAATGTGGCAATGTGTAAGCTTAAGATTTGATACTTAAATTATATATATAAACTCTTAAGTTCATTGGCAAATGTTCAAAATCTCTTATAATAAGTAAAATAACTCATATTTATATTTTAACCCAAAAACTAGTCGTTTCTAGCCATTGGTGTGCAAAATATTCAAAAAATTTTGTGCATGTTAGTCAACCAAATTAGACTAGTCAGTTGACAAAGTACTCTAATTCGGTTGATCGAACATAGGAAGATTTCTACCTTCAACTTGGTCAACCGAATTGGTATGACCGAGGATATTGTTCACAGGTATTATTTATAAGTTTGAAAATTTTGCATTTTAGCCCAATTTTAAAGTTTCAAAATCTTACAATTGATCCATTTTAAAAAACTTAAAACATTTGTTTTTGAAAAGCTCTTAAGCTTAACATAAAAATCATGCACACATACAAAGACAAGTATGCACATATAATACGTAATAAAATACCATCTTCTGAGCTTGTGTTTTCGTTCTTCAATGTAACTCTCTTTTATTTGCTCAATGGGATCCATTATACTTTTTTTTGAAATTCTTGATTTTGAATATTCTTTAAATGTTCATAATTATTCTAATTTTTTTATGCTAAAAATATTACAATAAATGTTATAAAAAGAATTTAGTTTGTTAAGAATATCAATATTTGTTATCATCAAAACAATGGGTTATGAGCTTTAGGACTAATGATTTTATGTTTTGTGTATAAAGGCTAGTTGAAGGGCATATTTATCCAATTTTTGAGTCTTAGGCTAGTTTGGTGCACAAATCATTAAAGAGGTTATTATGGTAAATTCATTCAAAAACATGGCTATTTTGGGTAATCTCCCTAAACCATCTTCAATAACTGTTGAGTGTTGTAATGTATTGTATTTGTCTAAGTTGAAGTAACAATACTAAATGAAAAAGTGAAACAACATATAAAAAGTCAAGGGTGGTCCCCTATAAATTAACCAATATTTTCTCTTTAAGCATTTTTTTTAGCAAATTTTAAAGGAGATATGTAAAAAATATTCTTTTTTCTATTCTATATTTAAATAGGGTCAATTTAGTATGTTGTAATTTATAAAATAATCAGCACTTGTTGCCCTCAAGAGATAATCAGTTTTTTAATGAAGTAATTAGGTGATGGTTGAAAATATTTGGTAAATGTAATTTACTATTAAAGTGTTGTAACAATGTATATTAGCCATAATATACAAATAACTAATATGAGAAATAAAATACAATAAAACATAATTTTACAATTTAAAAAAAGTAATTATATTTCGAGACAAGAATTGTGAAAAAGAATATTAAGGTAACCAATATGTTGTGATAATTTTGTAGCTTTCCTATCTTTCCCTCTCCTAATCGAAACTTTTTACCCATCTTTATTTTTAATGGAATCTATACAAAAAGTGTATAGACATATTTCTATGTAAAAATATTTTATAATGAAATTCTTGAAGAGTTCATACCAGGAGCTTGATAACTAGATCAACAATAAAAAAAAAACCCTTTAACGCTGCAATAATTATAAATAACATAAAAATTATATCAAAAATATTACAGGAATGTAATCAATTATAATAATTTAACATAAAAATTGTAATATCAAGATAAATTAACTTGTCTGGTGAAAAATTTGAAACTTTATATACGTAAATGATAAATTATAATGTAATACTAAGAATATACATAATAGAATTAAGGTATATGAAAATATATGATATGATTATCTTTTATTAAAATAATAAAATTATTGTAAAAATTCTAAAATTAAATTTCATGTAATCACTAACTATTTGATAGACGACTTTGTAAAAGTAAGACCTCACTTGCTTATAAAGATTGCTATGAAATCGTATTATATTATGAAATATGACTTATATTTTGTTTTACCAAAACAAAAATTTAATAAAAAATTATAAAATAAACTACTTATTCATTTTTGGAGTGATTGGTATTCTTACTCTTCAAATATAAGGTAGGGTTTAGTTCTTCTCAAATGTAAAGAGAAGGTAGAGATTTCCTAATGAACTTTTCAAGTCATGTCAAACTAGATTTAAATAAGACTCCAACTTTCAGTAGACATCAATATAATATTGGGTAAATTGTATATGTAATATATAATATTGATAGATTAGACATAGTTATAATGTCAAAGATGTCAAATTAATAGAAGATAGCATATAAGTCATTTTAGATAAAAAATTAGGGAGGTAAATGATAATTTCCCATTTGCAAATGACATCGCGGGTGCCGGGTAACCCGATCAGTCATTCGCACGTGTACTTTGAAGAAATTTATTAAAAATGAAAATTAGAAACTGGAATCAATTTTACTCAAAATCCACCCAGTCCAGCAGGAATAAACTGAAATAACGAATCTGCGACGGAGAGAGACGAAGAAAAGAGATCAGAAATGTCATTAGAGCCTCCGCCTTTTCAGGAAGCAGCTCGCTGTGACGTCTGTAAATGCAGCTTCAACACTTTCCGCCGTCGGGTACCTTTATCAGCTCTTTCGTTTTCTGAATTTTAATTTCAACGCTCTTAACAGATTTATTTTGATTGATCAACATATTAGCAAATCAGAAATTTTCAGTGATAATCGGTCTAATATGTTAACGTTTTGCAGCATCATTGCCGGTGTTGTGGGAGGACGTTGTGCCATGAACATTCCTCAGATCAAATGGTTTGTCTTTTTATTTCGTAAATTAGTTATGTGATGATAGCACTTTGTTTTTTCGTCTTTGAAATTCAGCAATTAGTTCTTTTGTTTATGAAATTCAGGCATTACCTCAATTTGGCATTCAGACAAGTGTGAGAGTGTGCGCTGAATGTTTCAATAATTCCTCTCGGTAAATCGCCTATGATTTAACTTCGTAGAATTGCTATTAGATTGTCTATTGGTTTTCTTGTTTATGAAATTTTATCATCAAATCATACATACTCTGCGTTGGATTGAAAGATTTCAGGTTGTAGGTTTTTCGTTTATGATGGAATTGAAGTAGAATTATTACTTAAAATCTCTAAACTCTTTCTCCCTTTTGTACATTTTAAGCACAAGTGGTTTTCTAGTTTAAGGTACTTAGAGGGACAAAATTTTTATCAAGGCTCAATCAGTGAGGCCATTAGGGCAGGCAATCATTGAAACTCTTACTAGGAGAAAGTCTTAATGATCTGACTTAAAATGGTTGGATGATCGCCAGTAAGTATTCATAAAATGATTTAACTACGGAAGGATATGATGAAGTTTGGTTCCTTTTGGAATATCATGATCTTGAAAAATATTCATGAAGTTAACATTAACATCTCATTGTATTTCCCATCTTACTCAAAATTGAAAAGTTCACCTCTTCGGCTTGCCAAATTCTTCTCGTACGTGTTTGCATGATATCAATTTGTATAGTCCAATTATTTGGGTTTTCAGATTCACGTCTCAAAGTCCTTTATGAAGTGATCTCATCTTAAACCTCCGCGTTTGATCCCTTTTGTTCTTACTTCTGCATATTTCTTTTATTTATGTCAACGTCATAAAATCTCTTGGGCCCAAAATTTATTTGATCAAAATACCCAAAGTTCTCACTCTTGTAAATTAACTTGTAAGCTTAATGTTCTCTATACACCTCAGCCAAGATAAAAATTCATGGCACTTATGCTGATGCCCATGTGATGGGTGACCAATTCTACAGCTTCTTCGATTTTCAGTTTTCATAATTGGCTTGGAGTTGTTTATAGCAGCTAGGATTAGTTTGATCAGGTTTGGTGCAGTTGCTTCTCTGTAATACTTATCTGCTTTTGCCTGATCATCATGGAATAATACAATCATATACTCAAGGATGAGTAAGGTGCTCATATCTTTCTTGAATTAATACCAAGTATCATATTTGTCTTGGTCTTGTACTAATGTTTAGGCATATCTTATCTCAGAGAAGAAATGAAATGTTTTGCTACTTACTCATTTAAGAATGCAAATTGTGCTATATGGGTCTCTCTCATATTTCATCTGTCCGCCATCTAAAAAAACAATTATTTTTGTAAAGGATTTGGGTAAAATTTGGTTTGGCAGGTTCTATCAACTATGGTTGGTTTTGTCTTTGTGGATTGGCAAAAATAAGAAACACCTAGGATGTAATTTAAGTTTTAACAAGATTGTAATAAGATCTTATGGATCTAATTTTTAGGTTTACCTAAAGATCTATTTGGATATTGTGCTGGGTCATAGTATTCCGTTTTCTTTTGACATTTTAGATATTATTATTCATGTAGTGTGGTCTCAACTGCCACAAAGTGTATTCTCCTTTACTGGACAACAAGGTCTGTTGGCAAGTAATTAGAGATGTGGTGGAAAAAACTGTATTGAAGACAGTGACTCAAGTGATAAAATTGAGCTTTTTAATATTCAGGTGGATATACACATTTGTTCAAAGAGATGGCCAATCTACTGCTTCTCAGTTCGAGTTTTGCTATTCCTTTTGTTCTCTACTCTTGTTTTTACTATTTTACTTTTTCCACCTTCTTGATGCCTAGTACCACTGAAGGGACTTCTTGTCAAATGCTTTTTCTTATGCCTTGATCTACGCTTGAATTTTATTTTGGCACAGAGCTAGGAAGGATAATCCTCAGGCTTCTTCAGATGGAGTTAATTCTGTAACAGATACATTCTCTAGATTCAATATTGGTGCAGATATCGATCCAAAAGTAGAGTCAGTTGTGCAGCATCACCCTGTTTCAAGTGTTTTAGAGTGCAAATGTGGGATGCCTTTGTGCATCTGTGAAGCTCCAGCCACATCCACTGACGCACTTCCCCAACAGGTGTGGATTCTACAACAGTTCTGTTAGAGCTCACAATCTCTTACCCATAAGCTTGAGTTTTTGGGCTTGCTGGCTTCTTAATATGATATAAAAGCTAGTTTGATAAAGAGATGTTGTGTTTGAATTCCCTACATTTTTGTTTTTGTATTTTGTTTCTGCATACATGTTTATTTGTTCCATATGACAAGCTTGTATCTAAATCAACCCTTTCACGTGAGGGGCATTTTGGAGCTTATATGTCAGTTTTGGGCCCTTAACAACTAGCTTAAGTTTTGGGATGGGTAGCTTAAATTTTTTTGGCTTGAACTTTGCTATTCATACACTGCATCTTTGTAGATGAAAACCACTTCAACCGCTACTGCTCAGTCAAATCTAAAGCCAAAAAAGACCGACACCACTCCAAAGAGTAGAGGTTCCACCTCAAACAGCAAAGCTAGGTATGTTATCTTTTGGTTTTGATATACTATGGCCTTTTTTCCTTACATAATGTACGGTTCTAAGCAATAATAAATATGATATTACCATAAGTAGTGCTTAATGTCGGTTAGTGGTCAATGTCAGCAGTTTGGATTATGAAACGCTCACTCTTCTATCATACAACTATTAATCTGGCATGATGCAGTTCAAGTCTGAATAGGGTCCTGATGATTTCGACACACCAATGGAAACGGTTATTCTGGTGATGCTTGTTCTTGGGTCAGGTTGGCATGATGTACCCATGTTTCTCATGTCTGTAGTACGTATCCAATTCACCAATATCACGTCTGCTCAGGGCAAGCCAAAAATGCTTGCAATTAAAACATCAAATTTACCAATTTCATTTCTGTTCAGTGATAGCCAAAAATTCTTACAATTAAATCACAGGCTTTCAATTAGGCATTATGGAGCCCACACATGCCAATTCCATGGTTATCTTTTGCTTTCTTGTTTTAAGCAATGCAACTTCTGATCTTTAGCTCTTATATGCAGAAATGTAACTACTGTTTTGCACCAAAGACTGAGTAACAACTTTTCTTCTACTCCGCCAACTTTATCAATCTCAATTTATCATCTGGTCTTCATCCCACCTTTGTTGCTTCTTTGCAGTCCCTAATTTAGCTAAATATTGTCCACTTCATTTTGTGGAAACAACCATATCGCTTTAGTATAATCAGATGAGGATTTCCTCTGTTAGTATCAGGGATTTGTCTTAAAATAGGATTTGAAGATATCTACTTGGATATCCACAAATTTGTCTTCCGATTTTTTATTCTTTTTGCCCTTCTTGCACTCATTTTATTGTCGATGTAATTTTCGTTTTCATCCTACTTCTGTTGCATCTTTGCAGCCCCTAGTTTAGCTCATCATTACCCACTTCATCTTGTGGAAAAAACCTTATTGCTTCAGCATATTTGGGATGAGGATTTACTTTGCTAGTGTCAGAGATTTGTCTTAAAGTAGGATTTGAAGATATCTACTTGGATATCCACAAATTTGTCTTTCAATTTTTTATTATTTTTGGCTCTTCTCTGCTCTCCTTGCTCTCATTTTGTTCTCCATATAATTTTCTTTTTCTTATTGTTACTTGTATGTTTGATTCTTTTGAATATCTTACAGTGCCAAAGCAATTTGGTATCTTATTTTGTTGTTAAATTTTGTGCTTTACCATGTGAAATTGATTTGTGGGTGATTGACTCGTGCACAATTTTCAGTTCTATTTTTAATCCTGGTCAAGTCACAAACAGTGCTGTGGATAAACCTCAGATGGATTATGAAGTCAATGGAGAGGTATAACTAGATTGTACTTAAAAACATTTTCACAAAGAAATTCAACTTTGGAGAAGTATTCTATTAGGGGTTAATTTTATTTGTGCCATGTTAATTATGTTGCATGTTCTGTACTTAGGGTTTAAGAGAAGCAATAAAGAATGGAGACACTGCTGCAGTCAAGAAGCTTCTGAGTGAGGTATTCTCCATTTCATTGCAAAATTGGGTGAAAAGAAAATTAAATAAAATAAAAACTCATCACAAATGAAGCATGAAAGTCAAAAATTGAACTGAAAACATTGTCATGTTGGCAGGGTGTGGATGCAAATTTTCACGACAAGCAAGGAATGTCTTTGCTACATCTAGTACTGCTCTCACTCTCACTCTCTCTCCCTCTTTGTGTGTGTGTGTGTGTGTGCAGGCATAAATGCTATTAAGTGCAAGTATTGTCTGTGCACACATGCACGCATGCGTGTGTGATACTATTTCATTTGTTTTAATCACTAGATTGATGGATGCAGGCAGCTCTTTTTAATCGAACTGATATAGCTTTCACTCTCATGGAATGTGGAGCAAGCATGGATTACAAGAATGCACAAGGTACTTGCTCTTATCTCCCATTTATATTGTTTTATAAAGTAGCTGTAGTTGACTGCTGGAGTTAATCTCTAATGATATTCAAGGCAAACGTTGGACGAATAGCTGAAAACAGATATGTGCTTTGTTAAGAACTCAAACCATAATATTTTATTCATTTGTTTATCTAGTTTTTTCCTCAAGGAAAATCTCACCTTCCATCTTCATGTTAAACAATGCCATTACATATAAAACCTCAAGGAATTCTCTCTTTTTCCTCAGTTCTTGTTCAGTAGAGAATACTGCTAGCCATAAGTTGTAGTCTGCAAACAGTCGGATAGCCTTTCTATTCCAACTCTTAATGTATAACACGTACTATTTTTAGGAGAAACACCTCTGGATTGTGCTCCAGCTACTCTGCAATACAAGATGCGCCAGAAAATGGAAGAGAGTAAAGCAATGTGAGCAACAATACATCTCCTGAGAGCAATTACTTCTAAAAGTTTTCAGTTTCCTCCATGAAACCGTTTCAATAGAAGTGCTGTTCCTTCCTCAGCTTGTTTGTATGATATAGAATCTCTTCTGAAGGTAATAAACGTTTTCAATTTTTTCGGTTCAAAGATGCAAATATTTTGGATAAGCATATAAACAAGTCTAGTAGATGTGTGGAATAATTTATAGCTTTTGACTTTGCAATATTCATTCCTCAGGGTTTTATCTATTGTATATACAAGAAGATAATATGGAATTTATACGAGGCTGACTGTTATCTTCTTGTTACACTTCTTTTCCCTTTTATGGATTGCATGTGATAATATTTTGTAGCCGAAAGTTTTTACAACAGACACCCCTTTTAGCCGTCATTCAATATTTAACTGATGCCCACATGCTAAATACCACGGCGGCTTTTTTTTTTTTTTTTTTTTTTTGTTTTTTCTTTTAACCTTTTGGTTTGGTGTATATACGCATTAACCAAAATGACATATGCTCTCTCTTAATGTTTGGATAAGTGTACACTTTCATTTCATAAGTTTTCTAAAAGTACTCACATAGTTTAATATATTATTTTGAGCAAAATTAACAGTAATTTGATATACTTAATTCTGAAAATAATTATAATTACGAGAATATAATATAATTATAACACAAAAATTAATAACTATAAAAAACTAATAGTTTTCTCATAATTATTCTCATAAAAAGTTGTTTAAAAATAATTTATACTTTCAAATAAAACGAAAAAATAACTTTTTTTTTTTTGGTTAGAAGTAATAAGAAAAGATTTTTTTTTTTTTATTTGAAAGTGTATTTTCGAAGAATTTGATTATGATCTTTTTAAGGTATTTTAGTTTAAAATTTATTATAATAATTATATTTTAATATAATTTTAACAGTAGTAATTAAAAGCAAATTTAGGAGCTAAAAATAAGTTGCTAAAAAATTTCATTTAACTAAATTTAAAAATGTAAAGATGAATATATTTATATGGATATGAATGAGTATAGTCATTCGTGACGAGTGAAAGGAAAGGAAAGAGAAATTGTATTTTAGGTACCAAAGTCATAGCAAGGGCCAAGACAAGACATCCTCGTGTTGAGTAATTTTCTAAGATGAAAAGTAAAGAGCGATGATGGCGCATCGGTGGATTCTGACTAGGATTATGGAAATCTAACGCAACGGTCCCTCATGTTCAATGCCATTGACAATGAACCCCTTACTTTTCTGTTCAATTTCAATTAATTGCAGGAAGGACGTGACAGTGAGGAATGATGACGAATTAGTGGAGCCCTTTACTTTTTTCAAAAAGAAATCTTTTCCGAGTGGCAAAAATGACATTGTATTATAAATATGAATAATATGATACTAACATTTGTCACCCTTAGACTTTGGTATAATGACAAATTAGGATATAATTTGTTCAATCTTAATGTTTTAGTCTTTAGTATGGTAATATATAGGTGGCAAATGGAACAGATAGACACCATATGACACAAAAAATATAGTTTAAAAAAAAAAAAAACCAATACGTAAATTTGAAAATTGAGTCTATATTAACTTGATTTTGACTTATATTTTAGGTATAGAAGTTGTATAAGACAATAGTAAATTGACATAAAAATACAAATAATTGACAATTCACGTGATAATAATTATATAAAAATAAAAATTTAGTGATATTTTTTTATCATTTTAATCAATCAAAAAAGTTTTAAAAAATATTTTAAAATTTAAAATAAGAAAAAAATAAAGTTCAGCTTCACATAACACGGCACATCATGACTATATTTGTCAACTCTATTATTAAAAGCTTTTAGCTTCTAATGAGAAGATAAAAGTTCAAATCTCATATTTTTTAAAATTGTGAAATTTCTCGCTTTATGTTGATAGATCTTCTTTCATAATTTATGAAAATCGAAATTTTATTAATTGTCTAATCATATGGATAGATTTTTGAGGTGTACTATAATAGTATAGTTATGTAAACTCTCACTTTTAATAGAAGTTAGTATATAACACATTATTAGTAAATTGTATATGTACAACGTAATATTAAAAAAAATAGATAGGTATTAAATTGTTAAAATTAAATAAATTATGCGCTGATTTATTAGTTTGAAAAAATTTAAGAATGAAAATGTTATTATTCCTTGGAATAGTAGAATTGAGTTGTTGCGCAGGCGAAACATCCATTACTTAGTGAGTTGGGTAGTGTGAATCGTGAAACAAATATAATAAAAGCACGTGAACAAAATACGTGACGTGTCCTACAGAATGGGATCAAATAAAAGAAAGATAGTATATATACAAATGCTGCAATGCAACCTACGAAATTGAACCTGGTCCAGAGACCATATGTCATATAAGTATTATAATTATAAAACTGATTTAATAAAATAATATTAATTATCCGTATTTTAATATATTTATTTTTAATCTTTTTTAAATATTATGAAAAAAATAATTCAAATTGAGGGGGAGTTAGACGCCAAAATTTTCAAGTGACTTTATTCTTATTAACAATATTAATTATATATTTTTATATATATTAGGTTAGAAATTATAATTATTTTAAAAATTAATATATGATATTATTCTTATTTTATTTTTTCCAATGCAAACTAAAGAACAACTGCTGCTGCTGGCTGCTGCTATCGTATGTCCCACTTTACTTTAACCCACATGCTTTATTTTTACTTTCAATCCTTTTTAGACCACATTTTAAAAATAAAAGAAACCAACAAGACTTATTAATTATCAGATTATTAAAAAAAAAAAAAAAAAGACGACAAAACTTGTGTGACAATACAGCACCGTCCTTCCCGGTTATGACTTACACGTACTATTGCCTACGAAAATGACCTCATTACAGCTCCTTTCTCCCAACTTATTATTATTAATAATTTTATATTAAATAAAATAAAAGAAAATTAGGATAACAACATTTGCATTCGTAAAATTTAAAAAATAACAAATCAATATATAATTTCCTCCATTTTCAACACTTTAGTGCCTAATAGTAATTCTATGATCATTGATTAATTAATTATTTTGTTTCACAGTTTAATTAGTCAAAATAATTTTTCTAATATTAAAAGTTTTTTAACTGTTTAATACCATTCAATTAGTAGGAAAATAAGATTTTTAAAATCAAAAAAAATTATTTTCTTTCTATTAAAAAAATTTTATATGAAGGGTTTGTAACAAACAGCTCTTAAGGGCGTGGTCGCTCCAAAACTTGTTTTTCAATAATATATCGGTATTAAAGATTAAATTATTAAAATCAAGTAAATCATATCCAAATTTGTTATTTTCTTAAAGTTTAGAGACATAAATATAATTATCCCAAAAGAAGATGAGATAGAACTGTGGCTTGTCTTTATAAAGAGCTAGATGCTACTAAGACCTTCCCCCTTTCTTTCCTTTCTTTTCTCCCTCTTTCTCTTTCTTTTTCTCTTCCTTGCCCTCTCATTGCTTTGTTTGTTGCTTCAATTAATTTCAATGGGTCTCTTTGAAGAAGATCCGAGCTTAATTACAAGCCATATTCTTTACAAAACAGCTGTTGTTATTGCACTTCTCAGATGGCTTTTGTTCTGCTTTTTCAGATTCCGAAACAGAACCTCTCCTCCTCCTCCTCTTCCTCCTCCAACTCCTCCCCCTTGTTCTTCAATTTCTTCGGACATAATTAAAGAAACACTTGTTCTTGCCACCTTCGAAGACATCAGAGTCCGGACGCCGTGGGTTTCTGACACGTGTGCTGTATGCTTGAATCAGATGGACGACAATGATCTGGCACGGGAGCTCAGAAACTGCTGCCACGTGTTCCACCGAGAATGCATTGATCGATGGGTTGATTATGATCACCACAAGACATGTCCTCTTTGTAGGGCCCCTTTATTGACCTATTCACAGTCAATAAGGTTCAACAACTGGCCCAAGAATGAGCCCAATTGGGCCGTTGAGAGAATTCTCTACATCTTTGGGGACGACCTTCTTATGTGATCAGATTAACATAAATTACCTTCTTTTTTTTTTTTTTTTTTTTTCTCTTTTGTAGAGCTTGTTATTGTCAATTACTACAATTGTCCTGCACATATTTATTAGTAGAAGCAGTATCAATTTTGTAATTTTCCATATTATAGAGGAGGAAAATACAAAAATAGAAGAAAATATTTGTATTGTGGTCTGGAGGAGGAGTTTGTACATATTTGTATTTTGCAATTACACCCGATAATATTTACAAATTTTGTAATTTGTTTTTCAATATGATTGATTCCCTCCTACTGTTTGTTATGTCTAAAAATATAGAAATTGGTAAAGATATTCCTGGAGCATGCCCTAAGACTCATCTCTCCAAACCACATTTTTCATTTTTCTAATTCCCTTAAAAAGGCCCATGTGAATCTGTAAGAGGGAAATTTATGTAATTAATTAAAGCCCATTTCAATTCTTTATTTAGATAAGTATTAGTAAACTTGGCCAATTTTTCTCACTTAAATGTTTCTTTAAAGCAGAAAATGAGTGTTTCCCCACTTACCTCCTTACATTCAAATTACTGAATAATTTTTACTATTATTTGTTTTCGTTAATTTTGGTACATTTAAAAATATTTTTTTTTAAACGGAAAAATAATTATTATGCAGTTACATTTATCTTTTTGGATTAGTTTTATTAATTTTTAATTCTTTTTAATTTTATCATTCATGGATAATTCAAATTTGGGTTACATTTGGGTTACCAACCTCGCTCAATTTTTACATGTCTGAAAAATTAAGGATATGGAAGTTTGATAGGTTCCAAGCGCTGGATTAAATTTACAACACCTTGATATTGTTATAGAATATTACTCCGAATTAGAGATAGCCAAGGGGCTGGGCCAAGAAATTGAGGCCTAAGCAAGCTCGCAGTGTTGGACTAGTCTAGGTACGCACAGTACCCAAGTCAGGCCTACTCAAATTTGCTTCAAAAAATTTGAGCCCAACACGGTCCATGAAACCTGAGTTGCTTGGGCCAGCTTGTAGGTCGTGTCAAGCCCGTGATGGGCCAACTGTGGGCCATGCTTTGGGCTTAAAATTTTTTCATAAAAAGCTCAAAAAATATTGCATCTAATCCATTCAATTTTATCTTATGGAAGTGATATGAACTTCGTCAATAACATGATAAAATCCAACATTAAAGGTAATATTGAATCTTACCAACAATGTAACAAAACTCAATACTAAATGTGAAACAAAATTCCAAGAGTTTTAAGATGCAAACTTGTTGAGTTTTGACCTATTACCTAAGAAAATAAGAATCAAGAATTACGGTTATTTGAAGATACTACAGCAATAGTTTTTAAAGAACTACTTAAGAATCAAAGTGATAAGTTTAATTGTTTTGAACGCCACAAGAATAAACTAGATAAGTTCAAGAATCCTTTCAAGAATCACAAGAACACAACAACTCTTATTGAAGTAACAATGTTCTTGATTATAAAACAATGGTAACCTCATATATATAGGTTAATAAAAATCATAAATTAAATACAAATTCAAAATTAAGTGGGAATAAAAATGCTAACTTATGTTGGAATAAAAATCCTAAATTAAAGTGAAAAATAATAATTCTAATTTAAGTAAAAAACATAACAATTTTAAATAAATTAGGAAACTAATTTATATAAGTAAATAATTTAAACAAAATAAGGAATCTTTAAAGCTGTAATTTTCTAAGTGACATTAAGAATTAGTAGCACAAGGGCTACTTTATTTTGCATCATTCTCTCCTTCTTGACGAAGATTTGTCCTTATATCTTCATAATGAGAATAATTCTCTACTATTTGCCAAATAATTGAATAGTGATTTTGTCTAGCAGTTACCATATACTCCTCATAAATAAATTCTTAGCTGAAGTTGGTGATGCAAATAGAGTGAATTCCTGTACTGGCTATAGCACGACATGCAATTAGAACAACATTAGAAACCATTAAGTCTGCCTACACTGCTCCTTAGAGTCTAAGAGTAGGTGATTGTACTTCAAAAGTGAAGATAAAGTAAGGGGCATAGGTGATGACATGCACATCATGCCTCACCAGAATCAAGTTCCTCACAACCTTAACAGCATAGATGGTATGGCCAAATCCATGGTCAATGACATAGCAAGTGAAAACTAGGTGCTTCTTGAAGGCAAATACTCCTTCAATTCTCTTGATCCTCATCTTTGTAATAATTTTTTTTCTTTTTTTTTTTTTAAGTTATTTTAATGTTTTAATTTTTTTTTTTCAGAATTTTAATTCAAAAAAAAAAAAAAAACAATAAAGCAATTAAAAAATAAATCAAACTTGCCTTAGAACCAAAACTTTGTTAACAACTGATGTAAATCTCGCCAACAACGTGACAAAACCCAACACCAAATGTGATATTGAACCCCAATATTTTTAAAACGTAAGTTTGTTGACCTTTAACCCATTATCTAATAAGATAAGAACTAAGAACTACAGTTATTTTAAAGACACTACACTATAAATCTCAAGATCCACTCAAGAATTAAGGTGATAAGTTTAAATATTAAATGCCACAATAATATAATTTTTTATAAATTCACAAGTTCTTTAAGAAGACCAAAGAAAGAATTTATTTCTCATTAAAAACAATATTCTGAGAATCAATGTTCTAAATTCTAATACAGCGTTAGTCTCATATAAATAGGCTAATATAAATCTTAAATAAAATATAAATTCAAAATTAAGTAGGAATAAAAATGCTAACTTAATAGAAATCTTAAATTAAAGAAAAAAAACTACAATTCTAATCTAATTAGGGAACATAATAATCTTAAACAAACTAGGAAACTAATTTATATAAAGTAAATAATCTAAACAAAATAAGGAATCTTCAAAGTCCAACACCAAATGTGATATTGAACCTTGCCAATGATATAACAAAACTTAACACCAATGTGATATTAAACCTTGCAAATGCACAGTTAAGTATTTCTTGCCTTTTAGAAGGCATGAGATTACCTCTTAAAGGTACAAGTGATTTTTCTCCTATTTTTTGATGTTTTAGGATTTTTTTTCTCAATCGCATTAGCCTCTAAACTCAAACTTGCTCTGCCATCTTGAATTTGAAGGGGAGTGGTATGCTGTCGCAGGCAAACAAAAGTAAAACTTAAACTCTTGAACAAGATACATATAGTGGTGCGAGTGAGGATCGTTTCCACAGAGTATCTAGCATAATTTTATGGTTACGTAAACAAGGATTGTGAGGGGGGCGAGGAGGGTGGGTTGGGGTTTGAATATAAAGAAAATAATAATTTTAAGAAAACAACTAAAGAACAATTCAAATTGAAATATCAAAATCAATCAAAAGAACAAAACTTTGTCTAAGTCAACATCCACCATCGGAATTGATCATCAATATTATAATATATCAATTTAACTTTGAATATTTACTGTTGGACCTATTTTTCCTATCTCTTCTTAGTCGTAGTTAATTAGAAAATAAGTGATCTAATCAACCCTAACTACTAACCTAAGAAAAGTCCTAAAGGTTTAATTTAGTAATAGCTTTAAGAATTAGAGAGACGAATTAACCTCAACAACGCAAGCACAAGCGGTTGCATTTAGTTTAGTTGAACATTCTTCCTAAGATCTAATAATTTTTGACGCAGCAAATCATTAAATCCTAGTTGCTTCACAAATAAGAGGAATCAAACAATTACGGATTTAATATCTGGCCTGACAGTAGAATGCAACGAATAATAAACTAGTAGGCCTCCTAGTAATTAAACGAGACAATTATGAAAATAGACGCAAAAGAACATTCGTTACTCAAGCATAAATTAAACAATAAGAATTAAAGTAAATCCACAGTTTTATTAGTTCCAAGGCTTCAGTTTCTGTCGACCAATTATAAAAGTTTAACTATGCAGGGCAATGATGATAGCTTGAAAGAAAAATTAGAGAAGAGAAGAGAGAGAGGGGTGCTCCGTCTCATGATTTCTCCTCCCTTTTATACACATTAATTCATCTACTAGAATTCTACCAAATCTCCTAAAATAACAATATTCAAATCTGACTAATTAAGGAAAAATATTAAAAACAAAATAAAATCTTAATATAAATAGGAGGATGGTGATTTCAGCTCTAATTCCGTGTACCAGATCTGAGAACTTCCAAAAATAAATCGCATTAAATCTGTGATTTAGAATTGTGGGTAAGGAACATTCCTAAGCGTCAACCACACAAATGTAGCAAATTAAGCCCAAATTCGTCCTTTATGCAGCTAGAATCTCGCAAAACGCAAAAGATGAAAGTTGTAGATCCTTTTCTTGATGTTCTACAACATCTTGAATCATCTAAATGCGAGCTTGGATGAGAAAGTTATGCGCAGATTACGAAGGGATGTCGAAACTGTCCGAAATCCTGCAATTAGCTTCGTTTTGCACTTAATATCTTCATTTGCATCCTAAATCAAAATATAAGAATATTGAGTACATTTAAGAACTAAATAAGTATAAAGAACTAAAAAATTAAGAGAAAAAAATATGGCATTCTGCATTCTTATCAGAGAGTGTTAGAATTAAAATTAAGCTTGTTTAGTTTGACTCAGTTTAAAAATAAAAAAAACTAATAATAGTTAAACTAGAAAACTTAATAAGACTAAACATAATAAACTAAACAAGTATAATTTTAATTTTAACATGTCCATCAAATTCAAGATGGTAGAGCAAGCTTAAATTTGGAAGCTAATGTGATTGAGAAGAAAATCTCAAAGCATAAAAAAATATAAGAAAACCATTTGTTCCTTCAAGAGGTGATCTTGTGCCTTTTGAGATGCGAGAAATACTTGAATGTGCCTTTTTTTAGGCGAGAAATATTGGGTGTGCCTTTTTATAGGGGAGAAATATTGGCTGTATCTTGTGCCTTTTTCTAGGCGAATAATACTTGACTGTGCCTTGTGCCTTTCCATTGGTGAATAATACTGATTGTACCTTTCTATAGGTAAGGAATGCTTTTTATAAGCGAGTAATAGTAAACAATCAAGCAACTATATCAATAACTAAGGACCTTTGCCACAGCACTATAAATAGTATCCCTAAACAGTACCCATCAACAGTACCCTAACTGGTTAGGGTTCCTGCACTTTTTCTCTTGTTTTTTTTTCTTTAAGGTTTCTAGAAATTTTTTCCCTTTGCTAGAAAACATTAAGGTTTCTAGAATTTTTTTCTTTCTCTTTCTTTTGTTAGAAAATTTTAAAGCTTTTAGAATTTTTTTTTCTTTTGCTAGAAAACAAAATCAAGCTCAACAACTACCTTATAGGGTAACACATCATTGTTATCAAAAATTTTCTAATACGACTCTTAAACATAAGATTGAACTTGCTTTGATACCATGTTGAAGAAAATAAAACTATATTGGATCTCTCTTGAATTATAAACTAAGTATATAAGCATACCTTTATATAAGCTGAAATAATAAAATATTATAAACTAGAAATCTTCATAAATTTAAGAATCCTTAACAAACTAGAAAAAAATCCTAATCTAATTAGGAAACATAATAATCTTAAATAAATTAGGAAACTAATTTATGTAAGTAAATAATTTAAACAAAACAAGGAATCTTCAAAATCCTAATTTTTCCAAACGACATTAGATATTAGTAACACAATGGCTACTATTTTGCATGATTCTCCTTTCCTTATGAAAATTTGTCCTCAAATCTTCACAATGAGAATAATTCTCTACTGTTTGCCAAATAATTGAATGGTGATTCTATCCAACAGTTATCATATACTCCTCATAAATAAATTCCCAGCTAAAGTTGGTGATGCAAACACAGTGAATTCTCGCAACGGCTGCAGCACAACATGCAACTGGAACTGGAACAAATTAGAAACCATTAATTCTGCTTGCACTGCTCCATGGTCTAAGAGTACCTTGTGAATGAAAAGAAGGTGACTATACTTTAGAAGTCAAGACAAAGTAAGAGGCACGGGTGATGACAAGCACATCATGCCTCACCAGAATCAAAATTCCTCACAACCTTGATAGTATATATGGCATGGCCAAATCCGTGGTCAGTGACATAGTAAGTGAAAACCAGATTCTTCTTGAAGGCGAAAACTCCTTCAATTTCCTTGATCCCTATCTTTGCAATAATTTTTTTCTTTTTTGAAAGTTATTTTAATTTTTTTAATTTTTTTCTTTTTGTATTTTCAGAGTTCTAATTAAGGAAGTAAGGAACAATAAAGTAAATAAAGAATAATTCAAACTTGCCTTATAACTAAAGCTCTAATACCAACTAATATGAACCTCACCAACGACGTGACAAAATCCAACACCAAATGTGATATTGGACCTTACCAATGATGTAACAAAATTGCCAACGTTATATTAAACCTTACCAACGACGTGACAAAATTCAATACCAAATGTGATACAGAATCCCAACATTTTCAAGACACAAGTTTGTTGAGCCTTGACCCATTATCTAGAAAGATAAAAATCAAGAACTACTATTGTTTGAAGATACTATACCAAGAATCTCAAGAACTACTCAAGAATCAAGGCGATAAGTCTGATTATTTTAAGCGTCACAAGAATAAACTTGATAAGTTCAAGAGTTCTTTCAAGAATCAAAAGAAGAACACAATAACTCTTATTGAAATAACAATGTTCTTGATTGTAAAACAATGGTAGCCCCTTATATATAACTAATAAAAACCCTAAATTAAATAGAAACCCAAAATTAAGTAGGAATAGAAATGCTAAGTGGAGTTAGAATAAAAATCCTTAATTTAAGAGAAAAATTATAATGCTAATCTAACTAAAAAACATAAGAATTCTAAATTAATTAAAAAACTAATTTTATGTAAAGTAAATAATCTAAACAAAACAAAGAATCTTTGAAGCCCTAATTTTTCCAAGCGACATAAGGAATTAGTATACAAAGGCTACTTTATTTTGCATCATTCTCCTCTTATTGATGAAGATTTGTCCTCAAATCTTCACAATGAGAATAATCCTCTATATCTATCGAATAATTGAACGTGTGATTCTGTCCAACAGCTATCACATACTCCTCATAAATAATTAAGAATTCGATATATAATCACAATTATTTGTCCTAATGTGCAAAAATTAAATACTTTTGGGTCTGCAATCTAAGCAATTAATAGATAATTAATATATTAGGTCTATGTATTTACTGACTAATCTAAAGTAAAGTATAAAATGATTCCAAAAAAAAAAAAATATGATTGTTTGGGGAAATGACCATAGGTCGAACAAGGTGAACATTATAGTCATTGTTTAAGTGAAATATGGTCAGAACAGTTTAGTTGAAACTGAGCACGTAAGTTTTAATCAGATTTCATGTTAAGCAAGTGAGCCTTGTCTGAGGACATGGTGTTCTCTATACTTGGTAGGAGGATAAGTTTAGATTGGGATTAAGTGAAAGTAAATAGAAAACTGTAATTGGTTTGGAAGTTAATCCAGTAAATGTGTTCGGCCAAGTGGTTACAAAGATTGAAGTAAAGGTTTCATTTATAAGGATGATACAACTAAGGTTGATATTCTGCTTAGATTAGATGACTTAATGAGGCTACTTCAGTTAAGGGTGATATCAATTTACGTTAGTTAAGTATAACCTCCTCAGGTCAAAACAATAAGGTGCTTCGAAGGATGAAGAACAGAATCATAACTTTCAGGAGATTTAAATTAGTGGCGACTTTTAATAAGACAGTTATGATTTGGAAATTAAAGATGTTAGCTACATGTTCTATGTTACCTTTGCTACAAAACAGTACAAGTACAACCTCAGGTGAATAGAATGAAAGGTAATTATTTTATAGAAAAACAATGATACTTTGCAAAAATTTATTTACAATTTTGACTTAAGCATTGGAGGGTTCTTGCCAAGGAAGCCAAATACCTCTAATCTCGGTTCATTTTGTAGTGTTTGATCGCGAGGAGATAATTTCATCATCATCTGTTATTAGGTATCCATGCTACAAATTTCGGTATCAACAATTGGCACCGCCTATAGGAAATATTTAAAAAGCCATACATTTTGAAACATCCCTAATTCTAAGAAATTTCGATGGAATTTCTGCTATAATGTAGTATACGTCAAATATGTAATCCTGTAAGATTTAAAATTTCACTTAAACACTTCCAATAAAATTAAACACCAACTGCTTCATTTCATTACTTAACAGAATATAATCAGTTCTATAATTCCTAAAATCCAAGTAAAAGTATGGAAATTATATCAAAACCATATATTGTAAAATCATACTCCTATAATTACATATAGTTCCAAAAGTAGCCAAATCTTTGTCCTAAAGTATCCTTTGTCTTCTACTTACAAATTTCCAGCATTGCCTAAACCTGAAAAGTAAAGATGAGTTAATGCTCAGTAGACATTTATACACAAAAGCAGTTTTAAATTTGCAACAAACAAATTTCAACATAAAAGCATTTCCTAATTTCCAACAGAGAATGTAGTAGAATATTGAATCAAAATTTCAATTTCAATATTCATATAAATAACGTAAAACACATAATTCCATTATTTATAAAAAAAAACAATTTCCATGAATTTTGTACTCGTGTACTTTACAGGCATTATTTGGAAGGGCTGCCGCCTTAAAAACTGGCCATACATACTTTAGGAGCATTATTCTTAGGAATCGTCATCCCATCAAAAACGATCTCCAGGGGCATTATTCTCAAGGACTATCACCTTAACAAAAACGACTTTTAGGGGTATTATTTACAGGGATTACAGCTCCTAACAATGGTGCCACATCAGAACGATAATCATGACTATCACATTTTCATCAATCAAATTATTCCACAACATTTTCACACAAATCATATGTTTTTTAAAAGTTGATATAATTTTCTCATTGTATTTGTAACTATAATATCCATATAAAAATTACTAAAGATCGGATCATTAAAGGTTAGTAGAGTATTGGTGGATACAGGGAGCTCAATTGACGCTATATTCAAAGATACTTTAGATTCTTTGAATATTGAGAACCTAAAAATGGGACCTATTGAAATGGCATTATATGGCTTCGCAGAATCCAACATTCTTCCTATAAGAACTGTTCAAATACCATTAATGATAGGAGATCGGCTATACCAAAGAACTATAATAATCGAGCTTTAAGTTGTGGATTTAACTATGTCATACTCGATGTTTCTGGGAAAGCCATTTTGAAAAAGATAAGAGCGGTGGAAAGCATGCATTATTTGAAATTGAAGTTCAGAGTAAGAGAAGGAGTAAAAGTGGTATGGGTGAAGAGTTAGGACAATGAAGAGGTTGAGCAACAAAAGGTAATGGAGAAACTGGATAAAAAGGTTGGTTAAAGGGGAATGAAGCCAATTGTTGAACCAGATGAGAAGTTAGAATCAATGTCTCTTAATCCAATAAGGCTTGAATGAGTTACAAAAATTAGCTCGCAGTTATCTAAGCTAGAAAGAAGGAAACTTATCAATTTTCTAAGGGAGCATGTGGATGTGTTGTGTGGACACATGAAGATATGCCGGGCAATGATCCGAGGGTAATCTCACACTTTTTGGCAATCAATCTTACATTAAAGCGATCAAACAAAAGTGATGAGTTTTCAACTAAGAGAGGAAAGCCATACTCAAGGAAAAAGTGGACAAGCTGATCAAAGCTAGTTTATCAGGGAAATTTATTATCCAAATTGGGTAGCCAACATGGTGATAGTCAAAAAAGCGAATGAGAAATGGAGAATGTGTGTTGACTTTATTGATTTAAACAAGGTGTGCCTTAAAAACAGCTTCCCACTTTACTAATTGTTGAGTTTTATGGATGCATTCTCAGGCTATAATCAGATTAAGATGCAAGAGGCTAATAAAGAGAAAATGACATTTCTAACTAACCAAGATTTGTACTATTATAAAGTAATACCTTTTGGGCTTAAGAATGCAGGAGCTACTTTTCAAAGGCTAGTGAACAAGGTCCTAAGCCTTTAATAGGCAAGACAATAAAGATGTACATAGATGATATAATAGCAAAGTTAACCAGAGACGAGGATCATGTGCGACATTTAGCTGAAACTTTCTCCTTGCTCAAAAAATTCAATATGAACTTAAAGAACGTGTTTTTGGGGTTAGGTTTGGGAAATTTTTGAGATTCATGGTCAATGAACGTAGGATAGAAGCACCTTACAAAAAGTTTAGGCTATCTTGGAAATGAAGTCTCTAAGAATGTTTAAAGAAGTACAGTGTCTAATAAGAAGGCTAGCTTACTTTGAGTAGATTTATTTGCAAAGCTACTGGTAGATCTTTTTAGTTTTCTTAGATTATTAATAAAGACATTAAGTAGATAGATGAATGTGAAGCCAGTTTACAGAAGTTAAAAGAGTATCTAGTAGATCCACCCTATTTGGTTAGTCCTCAAATAGAGGATACATTATTGTATCTGGCAGTGAGTGATTATGTAGTGAGTTCAATCCTAGTAAAAGCAAACGAAGAAAAAATTCATTGACTAGTCTACTATAATAGCAAATCACTATTAGATGCAGAGACTAGATATCTGTATCTAGCAGTGACTGATTTTGTGTTGGCACTAATCATGGTGAGACGAAAATTATGTCTATACTTCTAAGCTCATTCAATAGTTGTTTCAATTAATCAAGCTCTTCGACAGATCCTTTATAGACTAGATCTTTTAAAAAGATTGGTGAAATGGCTAATTGAGATGAGTGAATTTGACATAGAGGATCAACCCCGAAAGGCCATTAAAGCCCAAGCTTTAATTGATTTTATTGCTGAAAGATCAGTTAAAGAAGAGATGATGATCAAGCAAATGGCAACAGTAATGATAACACAAGCTACTAAGCATACATTTGCGAAAAAAAAACGGTGCTACCTGGTGAGAGAGTCCCACTTCAGCAATAGATCGACCATTCTCATCAGACTTAAGGGACAACGAAGATCAAGAGTTGTTAAAGGAACAAGCACAAACTTAGCTTTGGCATTTGTATATTGATAGAGCATCGAATGCTCATAAGAGAGGCGTTGGAATCATTTTAGTAGGGCCAGGAGAAGTAAAGTTGGCTTATGCTCCACATTTTCACTTTAAAGTAATGAATAATGAGGCAAAATATGAAGCTTTTTTAGCTACTTTAAGCTTGCAGTTATGATTGGAGCTAAAAATCTTGAAGTAAAAGACAATCAGTTCAAGGCAAAAAGGGAAAACATGCATGTATATCTGAACAGAGTTACAAAGTTGATGAAGTAGTTTAAAAGAAAACAATATCGTAAATCCCAAGGGCTAAGAATACAAAAGCATATGCTCTTGCAAAATTGACTTTGTCGTTACAAGGAAAAACCCGGTAACAATTCCAGTAGAGGTACTATGTCAAAAAAGTGTGGGTCATTTGATGGTAAAGGAAGTTTAGGTTAACATAGAGAATCAAATCCTGACATGGATAGATCTGATTAGAGCATACATCTAAGATAAGGCATTACCAGATGACAAAGAAAAAGCTAAACGTATCAAAATTAGGTCTTCACATTATAAAATTATTGATGGAGTTTTGTATAAACAAGGTTTTGGTTTGCCTTATTTGCAATGTGTAGACGAGAAAGAGGTAAATTATTTGTTTAGAGAAGTACATATGGGCAGTTGTGGCAATTACAGTGGAGCAAGGTCATTGGTAGATTTCATTTTACGCTAAGGAGATTATTAGCCTATATTGCACTAAGATGCTATCAAAATAGTGCAGTCTTTTTTAGGTTATCAATTCCACGTTGATATCCTAATACAACAAGTTGAGAATCTGATCACATTGCTTAATCCTTGACCTTTTGCATAATTAAGGTTGGATTTTATTGAACCATTACCTATATGTATAGCATAAATGAAGTATGCGATTGTGGCTATTGATTATTTTATAAAGTGGGTTGAAGCAAAGACGTTGGCCATTATTATAGAAAAGCGCATTACTATATTTGTAGAGTGAAATTTGATCTACTGTTTTGGAATTCCACAAATTCT
>CM040444.1:0-88950 GCA_022749755.1 Azadirachta indica
GCGGAGTTCTGATGGGATCCGGTGCATTAGTGCTGGTATGGTCGCACCCGAAAGGTAATGCGAGGTAAATGTATATAAGGGCGGCTTGCCTGCGAGGCTTGAGGAGTAAACCATACGCCGGCGTGCTCGGTCGAGGGGAAGAAATGACCTCAATGCATTCGTCTCGAAACGTTATGCGATTTGAAAAAAAAAAATTGCTTCAATTGGACATCGGGGCAAAAAGTTATGGACTTTTAAAGTTTTTAAAGGATTTTTCACCAAGGCTTGCAAAAAAAAGATACTATCCCTATCCCTCACAGAAAATCCGACGTCGGGCCTGCGCGGTGAAATAGAGCGGAAGGGCGGGCTCGGAAAATAAAATAAAAGGGAAGGGTACGGCGAAAGGAAAAAGAAAAGGACGCGGTGGAAAAGGGAAAAAGGGGTGCAACACGAGGACTTCCCAAGAGGTCACCCATCTTAGTACTGCTCTCGCCCAAGCACGCTTAACTGCGGAGTTCTGATGGGATCCGGTGCATTAGTGCTGGTATGGTCGCACCCGAAAGGTAATGCGAGGTAAATGTATATAAGGGCGGCTTGCCTGCGAGGCTTGAGGAGTAAACCATACGCCGGCGTGCTCGGTCGAGGGGAAGAAATGACCTCAATGCATTCGTCTCGAAACGTTATGCGATTTGAAAAAAAAAAAATTGCTTCAATTGGACATCGGGGCAAAAAGTTATGGACTTTTAAAGTTTTTAAAGGATTTTTCACCAAGGCTTGCAAAAAAAAGATACTATCCCTATCCCTCACAGAAAATCCGACGTCGGGCCTGCGCGGTGAAATAGAGCGGAAGGGCGGGCTCGGAAAATAAAATAAAAGGGAAGGGTACGGCGAAAGGAAAAAGAAAAGGACGCGGTGGAAAAGGGAAAAAGGGGTGCAACACGAGGACTTCCCAAGAGGTCACCCATCTTAGTACTGCTCTCGCCCAAGCACGCTTAACTGCGGAGTTCTGATGGGATCCGGTGCATTAGTGCTGGTATGGTCGCACCCGAAAGGTAATGCGAGGTAAATGTATATAAGGGCGGCTTGCCTGCGAGGCTTGAGGAGTAAACCATACGCCGGCGTGCTCGGTCGAGGGGAAGAAATGACCTCAATGCATTCGTCTCGAAACGTTATGCGATTTGAAAAAAAAAAATTGCTTCAATTGGACATCGGGGCAAAAAGTTATGGACTTTTAAAGTTTTTAAAGGATTTTTCACCAAGGCTTGCAAAAAAAAGATACTATCCCTATCCCTCACAGAAAATCCGACGTCGGGCCTGCGCGGTGAAATAGAGCGGAAGGGCGGGCTCGGAAAATAAAATAAAAGGGAAGGGTACGGCGAAAGGAAAAAGAAAAGGACGCGGTGGAAAAGGGAAAAAGGGGTGCAACACGAGGACTTCCCAAGAGGTCACCCATCTTAGTACTGCTCTCGCCCAAGCACGCTTAACTGCGGAGTTCTGATGGGATCCGGTGCATTAGTGCTGGTATGGTCGCACCCGAAAGGTAATGCGAGGTAAATGTATATAAGGGCGGCTTGCCTGCGAGGCTTGAGGAGTAAACCATACGCCGGCGTGCTCGGTCGAGGGGAAGAAAGACCTCAATGCATTCGTCTCGAAACGTTATGCGATTTGAAAAAAAAAATTGCTTCAATTGGACATCGGGGCAAAAAGTTATGGACTTTTAAAGTTTTTAAAGGATTTTTCACCAAGGCTTGCAAAAAAAAGATACTATCCCTATCCCTCACAGAAAATCCGACGTCGGGCCTGCGCGGTGAAATAGAGCGGAAGGGCGGGCTCGGAAAATAAAATAAAAGGGAAGGGTACGGCGAAAGGAAAAAGAAAAGGACGCGGTGGAAAAGGGAAAAAGGGGTGCAACACGAGGACTTCCCAAGAGGTCACCCATCTTAGTACTGCTCTCGCCCAAGCACGCTTAACTGCGGAGTTCTGATGGGATCCGGTGCATTAGTGCTGGTATGGTCGCACCCGAAAGGTAATGCGAGGTAAATGTATATAAGGGCGGCTTGCCTGCGAGGCTTGAGGAGTAAACCATACGCCGGCGTGCTCGGTCGAGGGGAAGAAATGACCTCAATGCATTCGTCTCGAAACGTTATGCGATTTGAAAAAAAAAAAAAAATTGCTTCAATTGGACATCGGGGCAAAAAGTTATGGACTTTTAAAGTTTTTAAAGGATTTTTCACCAAGGCTTGCAAAAAAAAAGATACTATCCCTATCCCTCACAGAAAATCCGACGTCGGGCCTGCGCGGTGAAATAGAGCGGAAGGGGGGCTCGGAAAATAAAATAAAAGGGAAGGGTACGGCGAAAGGAAAAAGAAAAGGACGCGGTGGAAAAGGAAAAAAAGGGGTGCAACACGAGGACTTCCCAAGAGGTCACCCATCTTAGTACTGCTCTCGCCCAAGCACGCTTAACTGCGGAGTTCTGATGGGATCCGGTGCATTAGTGCTGGTATGGTCGCACCCGAAAGGTAATGCGAGGTAAATGTATATAAGGGCGGCTTGCCTGCGAGGCTTGAGGAGTAAACCATACGCCGGCGTGCTCGGTCGAGGGGAAGAAATGACCTCAATGCATTCGTCTCGAAACGTTATGCGATTTGAAAAAAAAAATTGCTTCAATTGGACATCGGGGCAAAAAGTTATGGACTTTTAAAGTTTTTAAAGGATTTTTCACCAAGGCTTGCAAAAAAAAAAAAAAAGATACTATCCCTATCCCTCACAGAAAATCCGACGTCGGGCCTGCGCGGTGAAATAGAGCGGAAGGGCGGGCTCGGAAAATAAAATAAAAGGGAAGGGTACGGCGAAAGGAAAAAGAAAAGGACGCGGTGGAAAAGGGAAAAAGGGGTGCAACACGAGGACTTCCCAAGAGGTCACCCATCTTAGTACTGCTCTCGCCCAAGCACGCTTAACTGCGGAGTTCTGATGGGATCCGGTGCATTAGTGCTGGTATGGTCGCACCCGAAAGGTAATGCGAGGTAAATGTATATAAGGGCGGCTTGCCTGCGAGGCTTGAGGAGTAAACCATACGCCGGCGTGCTCGGTCGAGGGGAAGAAATGACCTCAATGCATTCGTCTCGAAACGTTATGCGATTTGAAAAAAAAAAAAATTGCTTCAATTGGACATCGGGGCAAAAAGTTATGGACTTTTAAAGTTTTTAAAGGATTTTTTCACCAAGGCTTGCAAAAAAAAGATACTATCCCTATCCCTCACAGAAAATCCGACGTCGGGCCTGCGCGGTGAAATAGAGCGGAAGGGCGGGCTCGGAAAATAAAATAAAAGGGAAGGGTACGGCGAAAGGAAAAAGAAAAGGACGCGGTGGAAAAGGGAAAAAGGGGTGCAACACGAGGACTTCCCAAGAGGTCACCCATCTTAGTACTGCTCTCGCCCAAGCACGCTTAACTGCGGAGTTCTGATGGGATCCGGTGCATTAGTGCTGGTATGGTCGCACCCGAAAGGTAATGCGAGGTAAATGTATATAAGGGCGGCTTGCCTGCGAGGCTTGAGGAGTAAACCATACGCCGGCGTGCTCGGTCGAGGGGAAGAAATGACCTCAATGCATTCGTCTCGAAACGTTATGCGATTTGAAAAAAAAAATTGCTTCAATTGGACATCGGGGCAAAAAGTTATGGACTTTTAAAGTTTTTAAAGGATTTTTCACCAAGGCTTGCAAAAAAAAGATACTATCCCTATCCCTCACAGAAAATCCGACGTCGGGCCTGCGCGGTGAAATAGAGCGGAAGGGCGGGCTCGGAAAATAAAATAAAAGGGAAGGGTACGGCGAAAGGAAAAAGAAAAGGACGCGGTGGAAAAGGGAAAAAGGGGTGCAACACGAGGACTTCCCAAGAGGTCACCCATCTTAGTACTGCTCTCGCCCAAGCACGCTTAACTGCGGAGTTCTGATGGGATCCGGTGCATTAGTGCTGGTATGGTCGCACCCGAAAGGTAATGCGAGGTAAATGTATATAAGGGCGGCTTGCCTGCGAGGCTTGAGGAGTAAACCATACGCCGGCGTGCTCGGTCGAGGGGAAGAAATGACCTCAATGCATTCGTCTCGAAACGTTATGCGATTTGAAAAAAAAAAATTGCTTCAATTGGACATCGGGGCAAAAAGTTATGGACTTTTAAAGTTTTTAAAGGATTTTTCACCAAGGCTTGCAAAAAAAAGATACTATCCCTATCCCTCACAGAAAATCCGACGTCGGGCCTGCGCGGTGAAATAGAGCGGAAGGGCGGGCTCGGAAAATAAAATAAAAGGGAAGGGTACGGCGAAAGGAAAAAGAAAAGGACGCGGTGGAAAAGGGAAAAAGGGGTGCAACACGAGGACTTCCCAAGAGGTCACCCATCTTAGTACTGCTCTCGCCCAAGCACGCTTAACTGCGGAGTTCTGATGGGATCCGGTGCATTAGTGCTGGTATGGTCGCACCCGAAAGGTAATGCGAGGTAAATGTATATAAGGGCGGCTTGCCTGCGAGGCTTGAGGAGTAAACCATACGCCGGCGTGCTCGGTCGAGGGGAAGAAATGACCTCAATGCATTCGTCTCGAAACGTTATGCGATTTGAAAAAAAAAATTGCTTCAATTGGACATCGGGGCAAAAAGTTATGGACTTTTAAAGTTTTTAAAGGATTTTTCACCAAGGCTTGCAAAAAAAAGATACTATCCCTATCCCTCACAGAAAATCCGACGTCGGGCCTGCGCGGTGAAATAGAGCGGAAGGGCGGGCTCGGAAAATAAAATAAAAGGGAAGGGTACGGCGAAAGGAAAAAGAAAAGGACGCGGTGGAAAAGGGAAAAAGGGGTGCAACACGAGGACTTCCCAAGAGGTCACCCATCTTAGTACTGCTCTCGCCCAAGCCCAAGCACGCTTAACTGCGGAGTTCTGATGGGATCCGGTGCATTAGTGCTGGTATGGTCGCACCCGAAAGGTAATGCGAGGTAAATGTATATAAGGGCGGCTTGCCTGCGAGGCTTGAGGAGTAAACCATACGCCGGCGTGCTCGGTCGAGGGGAAGAAATGACCTCAATGCATTCGTCTCGAAACGTTATGCGATTTGAAAAAAAAAAATTGCTTCAATTGGACATCGGGGCAAAAAGTTATGGACTTTTAAAGTTTTTAAAGGATTTTTCACCAAGGCTTGCAAAAAAAAAGATACTATCCCTATCCCTCACAGAAAATCCGACGTCGGGCCTGCGCGGTGAAATAGAGCGGAAGGGCGGGCTCGGAAAATAAAATAAAAGGGAAGGGTACGGCGAAAGGAAAAAGAAAAGGACGCGGTGGAAAAGGGAAAAAGGGGTGCAACACGAGGACTTCCCAAGAGGTCACCCATCTTAGTACTGCTCTCGCCCAAGCACGCTTAACTGCGGAGTTCTGATGGGATCCGGTGCATTAGTGCTGGTATGGTCGCACCCGAAAGGTAATGCGAGGTAAATGTATATAAGGGCGGCTTGCCTGCGAGGCTTGAGGAGTAAACCATACGCCGGCGTGCTCGGTCGAGGGGAAGAAATGACCTCAATGCATTCGTCTCGAAACGTTATGCGATTTGAAAAAAAAAATTGCTTCAATTGGACATCGGGGCAAAAAGTTATGGACTTTTAAAGTTTTTAAAGGATTTTTCACCAAGGCTTGCAAAAAAAAGATACTATCCCTATCCCTCACAGAAAATCCGACGTCGGGCCTGCGCGGTGAAATAGAGCGGAAGGGCGGGCTCGGAAAATAAAATAAAAGGGAAGGGTACGGCGAAAGGAAAAAGAAAAGGACGCGGTGGAAAAGGGAAAAAGGGGTGCAACACGAGGACTTCCCAAGAGGTCACCCATCTTAGTACTGCTCTCGCCCAAGCACGCTTAACTGCGGAGTTCTGATGGGATCCGGTGCATTAGTGCTGGTATGGTCGCACCCGAAAGGTAATGCGAGGTAAATGTATATAAGGGCGGCTTGCCTGCGAGGCTTGAGGAGTAGGTAAAACCATACGCCGGCGTGCTCGGTCGAGGGGAAGAAATGACCTCAATGCATTCGTCTCGAAACGTTATGCGATTTGAAAAAAAAAATTGCTTCAATTGGACATCGGGGCAAAAAGTTATGGACTTTTAAAGTTTTTAAAGGATTTTTCACCAAGGCTTGCAAAAAAAAGATACTATCCCTATCCCTCACAGAAAATCCGACGTCGGGCCTGCGCGGTGAAATAGAGCGGAAGGGCGGGCTCGGAAAATAAAATAAAAGGGAAGGGTACGGCGAAAGGAAAAAGAAAAGGACGCGGTGGAAAAGGGAAAAAGGGGTGCAACACGAGGACTTCCCAAGAGGTCACCCATCTTAGTACTGCTCTCGCCCAAGCACGCTTAACTGCGGAGTTCTGATGGGATCCGGTGCATTAGTGCTGGTATGGTCGCACCCGAAAGGTAATGCGAGGTAAATGTATATAAGGGCGGCTTGCCTGCGAGGCTTGAGGAGTAAACCATACGCCGGCGTGCTCGGTCGAGGGAAGAAATGACCTCAATGCATTCGTCTCGAAACGTTATGCGATTTGAAAAAAAAAAATTGCTTCAATTGGACATCGGGGCAAAAAGTTATGGACTTTTAAAGTTTTTAAAGGATTTTTTCACCAAGCTTGCAAAAAAAAAGATACTATCCCTATCCCTCACAGAAAATCCGACGTCGGCCTGCGCGTGAAATAGAGCGGAAGGGCGGGCTCGGAAAATAAAATAAAAGGGAAGGGTACGGCGAAAGGAAAAAGAAAAGGACGCGGTGGAAAAGGGAAAAAGGGGTGCAACACGAGGACTTCCCAAGAGGTCACCCATCTTAGTACTGCTCTCGCCCAAGCACGCTTAACTGCGGAGTTCTGATGGGATCCGGTGCATTAGTGCTGGTATGGTCGCACCCGAAAGGTAATGCGAGGTAAATGTATATAAGGGCGGCTTGCCTGCGAGGCTTGAGGAGTAAACCATACGCCGGCGTGCTCGGTCGAGGGGAAGAAATGACCTCAATGCATTCGTCTCGAAACGTTATGCGATTTGAAAAAAAAAAAAATTGCTTCAATTGGACATCGGGGCAAAAAGTTTATGGACTTTTAAAGTTTTTAAAGGATTTTTCACCAAGGCTTGCAAAAAAAAAGATACTATCCCTATCCCTCACAGAAAATCCGACGTCGGGCCTGCGCGGTGAAATAGAGCGGAAGGGCGGGCTCGGAAAATAAAATAAAAGGGAAGGGTACGGCGAAAGGAAAAAGAAAAGGACGCGGTGGAAAAGGGAAAAAGGGGTGCAACACGAGGACTTCCCAAGAGGTCACCCATCTTAGTACTGCTCTCGCCCAAGCACGCTTAACTGCGGAGTTCTGATGGGATCCGGTGCTTAGTGCTGGTATGGTCGCACCCGAAAGGTAATGCGAGGTAAATGTTATATAAGGGCGGCTTGCCTGCGAGGCTTGAGGAGTAAAACCATACGCCGGCGTGCTCGTCGAGGGGAAGAAAATGACCTCAATGCATTCGTCTCGAAAACGTTATGCGATTTGAAAAAAAAAATTGCTTCAATTGGACATCGGGGCAAAAAAAGTTATGGACGTTTAAAGTTTTTAAAGGATTTTTTCACCAAGGCTTGCAAAAAAAAGATACGATCCCCCTATCCCCTCACCAGAAATATACGACGTCGGTCCTAGCGCGTGAAAGAGAGCGTAGGCGGGCTTCGAAAATAAAAGAAAAGGGAATGGTACGGCGAAAGGAAAAAGAAAGGACGCGTTGAAAAGAAAAAAGGGGATTTTTCACCAAGGCTTGCAAAAAAAAGATACTATCCCTATCCCTCACAGAAAATCCGACGTCGGGCCTGCGCGGTGAAATAGAGCGGAAGGGCGGGCTCGAAAAATAAAATAAAAGGGAAAGGTATGGCGAAAGGAAAAAGAAATGGCCGCGGTGGAAAAGGGAAAAAGGGGTGCAACACAAGAACTTCCCAAAAGGTCACCCATCTTAATCCTACTCTCGCCCAAGCATGATTATCTGCGGAGTTCTGATGAGATCCGGTGCATTAGTGCTGGAATTGTCGCACCCGAAAGGTAATGCGAGGTAAATTTATATAAGGGCGGCTTGCCCACGAGGCTTGACGAGTAAATCATGCGCCGCGATGTTCCCTTAAGGGGAAGAAATGAGCCCATTGCATTCGTCTCGAAACGTTATGTGATTTAAGGAAAAAAATCGCTTCAATTGGACATCGGGGCAAAAAGTTATGGACTTTTAAAGTTTTTAAAGGATTTTTCACCAAGGCTTGCAAAAAAAAGATACTATCCCTATCCCTCACAGAAAATCCGACGTCGGGCCTGCGCGGTGAAATAGAGCGGAAGGGCGGGCTCGGAAAATAAAATAAAAGGGAAGGGTACGGCGAAAGGAAAAAGAAAAGGACGCGGTGGAAAAGGGAAAAAGGGGTGCAACACGAGGACTTCCCAAGAGGTCACCCATCTTAGTACTGCTCTCGCCCAAGCACGCTTAACTGCGGAGTTCTGATGGGATCCGGTGCATTAGTGCTGGTATGGTCGCACCCGAAAGGTAATGCGAGGTAAATGTATATAAGGGCGGCTTGCCTGCGAGGCTTGAGGAGTAAACCATACGCCGGCGTGCTCGGTCGAGGGGAAGAAATGACCTCAATGCATTCGTCTCGAAACGTTATGCGATTTGAAAAAAAAAATTGCTTCAATTGGACATCGGGGCAAAAAGTTATGGACTTTTAAAGTTTTTAAAGGATTTTTCACCAAGGCTTGCAAAAAAAAGATACTATCCCTATCCCTCACAGAAAATCCGACGTCGGGCCTGCGCGGTGAAATAGAGCGGAAGGGCGGGCTCGGAAAATAAAATAAAAGGGAAGGGTACGGCGAAAGGAAAAAGAAAAGGACGCGGTGGAAAAGGGAAAAAGGGGTGCAACACGAGGACTTCCCAAGAGGTCACCCATCTTAGTACTGCTCTCGCCCAAGCACGCTTAACTGCGGAGTTCTGATGGGATCCGGTGCATTAGTGCTGGTATGGTCGCACCCGAAAGGTAATGCGAGGTAAATGTATATAAGGGCGGCTTGCCTGCGAGGCTTGAGGAGTAAACCATACGCCGGCGTGCTCGGTCGAGGGGAAGAAATGACCTCAATGCATTCGTCTCGAAACGTTATGCGATTTGAAAAAAAAAATTGCTTCAATTGGACATCGGGGCAAAAAGTTATGGACTTTTAAAGTTTTTAAAGGATTTTTCACCAAGGCTTGCAAAAAAAAGATACTATCCCTATCCCTCACAGAAAATCCGACGTCGGGCCTGCGCGGTGAAATAGAGCGGAAGGGCGGGCTCGGAAAATAAAATAAAAGGGAAGGGTACGGCGAAAGGAAAAAGAAAAGGACGCGGTGGAAAAGGGAAAAAGGGTGCAACACGAGGACTTCCCAAGAGGTCACCCATCTTAGTACTGCTCTCGCCCAAGCACGCTTAACTGCGGAGTTCTGATGGGATCCGGTGCATTAGTGCTGGTATGGTCGCACCCGAAAGGTAATGCGAGGTAAATGTATATAAGGGCGGCTTGCCTGCGAGGCTTGAGGAGTAAACCATACGCCGGCGTGCTCGGTCGAGGGGAAGAAATGACCTCAATGCATTCGTCTCGAAACGTTATGCGATTTGAAAAAAAAAATTGCTTCAATTGGACATCGGGGCAAAAAGTTATGGACTTTTAAAGTTTTTAAAGGATTTTTCACCAAGGCTTGCAAAAAAAAGATACTATCCCTATCCCTCACAGAAAATCCGACGTCGGGCCTGCGCGGTGAAATAGAGCGGAAGGGCGGGCTCGGAAAATAAAATAAAAGGGAAGGGTACGGCGAAAGGAAAAAGAAAAGGACGCGGTGGAAAAGGGAAAAAGGGGTGCAACACGAGGACTTCCCAAGAGGTCACCCATCTTAGTACTGCTCTCGCCCAAGCACGCTTAACTGCGGAGTTCTGATGGGATCCGGTGCATTAGTGCTGGTATGGTCGCACCCGAAAGGTAATGCGAGGTAAATGTATATAAGGGCGGCTTGCCTGCGAGGCTTGAGGAGTAAACCATACGCCGGCGTGCTCGGTCGAGGGGAAGAAATGACCTCAATGCATTCGTCTCGAAACGTTATGCGATTTGAAAAAAAAAATTGCTTCAATTGGACATCGGGGCAAAAAGTTATGGACTTTTAAAGTTTTTAAAGGATTTTTCACCAAGGCTTGCAAAAAAAAGATACTATCCCTATCCCTCACAGAAAATCCGACGTCGGGCCTGCGCGGTGAAATAGAGCGGAAGGGCGGGCTCGGAAAATAAAATAAAAGGGAAGGGTACGGCGAAAGGAAAAAGAAAAGGACGCGGTGGAAAAGGGAAAAAGGGGTGCAACACGAGGACTTCCCAAGAGGTCACCCATCTTAGTACTGCTCTCGCCCAAGCACGCTTAACTGCGGAGTTCTGATGGGATCCGGTGCATTAGTGCTGGTATGGTCGCACCCGAAAGGTAATGCGAGGTAAATGTATATAAGGGCGGCTTGCCTGCGAGGCTTGAGGAGTAAACCATACGCCGGCGTGCTCGGTCGAGGGGAAGAAATGACCTCAATGCATTCGTCTCGAAACGTTATGCGATTTGAAAAAAAAAATTGCTTCAATTGGACATCGGGGCAAAAAGTTATGGACTTTTAAAGTTTTTAAAGGATTTTTCACCAAGGCTTGCAAAAAAAAGATACTATCCCTATCCCTCACAGAAAATCCGACGTCGGGCCTGCGCGGTGAAATAGAGCGGAAGGGCGGGCTCGGAAAATAAAATAAAAGGGAAGGGTACGGCGAAAGGAAAAAGAAAAGGACGCGGTGGAAAAGGGAAAAAGGGGTGCAACACGAGGACTTCCCAAGAGGTCACCCATCTTAGTACTGCTCTCGCCCAAGCACGCTTAACTGCGGAGTTCTGATGGGATCCGGTGCATTAGTGCTGGTATGGTCGCACCCGAAAGGTAATGCGAGGTAAATGTATATAAGGGCGGCTTGCCTGCGAGGCTTGAGGAGTAAACCATACGCCGGCGTGCTCGGTCGAGGGGAAGAAATGACCTCAATGCATTCGTCTCGAAACGTTATGCGATTTGAAAAAAAAAATTGCTTCAATTGGACATCGGGGCAAAAAGTTATGGACTTTTAAAGTTTTTAAAGGATTTTTCACCAAGGCTTGCAAAAAAAAGATACTATCCCTATCCCTCACAGAAAATCCGACGTCGGGCCTGCGCGGTGAAATAGAGCGGAAGGGCGGGCTCGGAAAATAAAATAAAAGGGAAGGGTACGGCGAAAGGAAAAAGAAAAGGACGCGGTGGAAAAGGGAAAAAGGGGTGCAACACGAGGACTTCCCAAGAGGTCACCCATCTTAGTACTGCTCTCGCCCAAGCACGCTTAACTGCGGAGTTCTGATGGGATCCGGTGCATTAGTGCTGGTATGGTCGCACCCGAAAGGTAATGCGAGGTAAATGTATATAAGGGCGGCTTGCCTGCGAGGCTTGAGGAGTAAACCATACGCCGGCGTGCTCGGTCGAGGGGAAGAAATGACCTCAATGCATTCGTCTCGAAACGTTATGCGATTTGAAAAAAAAAATTGCTTCAATTGGACATCGGGGCAAAAAGTTATGGACTTTTAAAGTTTTTAAAGGATTTTTCACCAAGGCTTGCAAAAAAAAGATACTATCCCTATCCCTCACAGAAAATCCGACGTCGGGCCTGCGCGGTGAAATAGAGCGGAAGGGCGGGCTCGGAAAATAAAATAAAAGGGAAGGGTACGGCGAAAGGAAAAAGAAAAGGACGCGGTGGAAAAGGGAAAAAGGGGTGCAACACGAGGACTTCCCAAGAGGTCACCCATCTTAGTACTGCTCTCGCCCAAGCACGCTTAACTGCGGAGTTCTGATGGGATCCGGTGCATTAGTGCTGGTATGGTCGCACCCGAAAGGTAATGCGAGGTAAATGTATATAAGGGCGGCTTGCCTGCGAGGCTTGAGGAGTAAACCATACGCCGGCGTGCTCGGTCGAGGGGAAGAAATGACCTCAATGCATTCGTCTCGAAACGTTATGCGATTTGAAAAAAAAAATTGCTTCAATTGGACATCGGGGCAAAAAGTTATGGACTTTTAAAGTTTTTAAAGGATTTTTCACCAAGGCTTGCAAAAAAAAGATACTATCCCTATCCCTCACAGAAAATCCGACGTCGGGCCTGCGCGGTGAAATAGAGCGGAAGGGCGGGCTCGGAAAATAAAATAAAAGGGAAGGGTACGGCGAAAGGAAAAAGAAAAGGACGCGGTGGAAAAGGGAAAAAGGGGTGCAACACGAGGACTTCCCAAGAGGTCACCCATCTTAGTACTGCTCTCGCCCAAGCACGCTTAACTGCGGAGTTCTGATGGGATCCGGTGCATTAGTGCTGGTATGGTCGCACCCGAAAGGTAATGCGAGGTAAATGTATATAAGGGCGGCTTGCCTGCGAGGCTTGAGGAGTAAACCATACGCCGGCGTGCTCGGTCGAGGGGAAGAAATGACCTCAATGCATTCGTCTCGAAACGTTATGCGATTTGAAAAAAAAAATTGCTTCAATTGGACATCGGGGCAAAAAGTTATGGACTTTTAAAGTTTTTAAAGGATTTTTCACCAAGGCTTGCAAAAAAAAGATACTATCCCTATCCCTCACAGAAAATCCGACGTCGGGCCTGCGCGGTGAAATAGAGCGGAAGGGCGGGCTCGGAAAATAAAATAAAAGGGAAGGGTACGGCGAAAGGAAAAAGAAAAGGACGCGGTGGAAAAGGGAAAAAGGGGTGCAACACGAGGACTTCCCAAGAGGTCACCCATCTTAGTACTGCTCTCGCCCAAGCACGCTTAACTGCGGAGTTCTGATGGGATCCGGTGCATTAGTGCTGGTATGGTCGCACCCGAAAGGTAATGCGAGGTAAATGTATATAAGGGCGGCTTGCCTGCGAGGCTTGAGGAGTAAACCATACGCCGGCGTGCTCGGTCGAGGGGAAGAAATGACCTCAATGCATTCGTCTCGAAACGTTATGCGATTTGAAAAAAAAAATTGCTTCAATTGGACATCGGGGCAAAAAGTTATGGACTTTTAAAGTTTTTAAAGGATTTTTCACCAAGGCTTGCAAAAAAAAGATACTATCCCTATCCCTCACAGAAAATCCGACGTCGGGCCTGCGCGGTGAAATAGAGCGGAAGGGCGGGCTCGGAAAATAAAATAAAAGGGAAGGGTACGGCGAAAGGAAAAAGAAAAGGACGCGGTGGAAAAGGGAAAAAGGGGTGCAACACGAGGACTTCCCAAGAGGTCACCCATCTTAGTACTGCTCTCGCCCAAGCACGCTTAACTGCGGAGTTCTGATGGGATCCGGTGCATTAGTGCTGGTATGGTCGCACCCGAAAGGTAATGCGAGGTAAATGTATATAAGGGCGGCTTGCCTGCGAGGCTTGAGGAGTAAACCATACGCCGGCGTGCTCGGTCGAGGGGAAGAAATGACCTCAATGCATTCGTCTCGAAACGTTATGCGATTTGAAAAAAAAAATTGCTTCAATTGGACATCGGGGCAAAAAGTTATGGACTTTTAAAGTTTTTAAAGGATTTTTCACCAAGGCTTGCAAAAAAAAGATACTATCCCTATCCCTCACAGAAAATCCGACGTCGGGCCTGCGCGGTGAAATAGAGCGGAAGGGCGGGCTCGGAAAATAAAATAAAAGGGAAGGGTACGGCGAAAGGAAAAAGAAAAGGACGCGGTGGAAAAGGGAAAAAGGGGTGCAACACGAGGACTTCCCAAGAGGTCACCCATCTTAGTACTGCTCTCGCCCAAGCACGCTTAACTGCGGAGTTCTGATGGGATCCGGTGCATTAGTGCTGGTATGGTCGCACCCGAAAGGTAATGCGAGGTAAATGTATATAAGGGCGGCTTGCCTGCGAGGCTTGAGGAGTAAACCATACGCCGGCGTGCTCGGTCGAGGGGAAGAAATGACCTCAATGCATTCGTCTCGAAACGTTATGCGATTTGAAAAAAAAAATTGCTTCAATTGGACATCGGGGCAAAAAGTTATGGACTTTTAAAGTTTTTAAAGGATTTTTCACCAAGGCTTGCAAAAAAAAGATACTATCCCTATCCCTCACAGAAAATCCGACGTCGGGCCTGCGCGGTGAAATAGAGCGGAAGGGCGGGCTCGGAAAATAAAATAAAAGGGAAGGGTACGGCGAAAGGAAAAAGAAAAGGACGCGGTGGAAAAGGGAAAAAGGGGTGCAACACGAGGACTTCCCAAGAGGTCACCCATCTTAGTACTGCTCTCGCCCAAGCACGCTTAACTGCGGAGTTCTGATGGGATCCGGTGCATTAGTGCTGGTATGGTCGCACCCGAAAGGTAATGCGAGGTAAATGTATATAAGGGCGGCTTGCCTGCGAGGCTTGAGGAGTAAACCATACGCCGGCGTGCTCGGTCGAGGGAAGAAATGACCTCAATGCATTCGTCTCGAAACGTTATGCGATTTGAAAAAAAAAATTGCTTCAATTGGACATCGGGGCAAAAAGTTATGGACTTTTAAAGTTTTTAAAGGATTTTTCACCAAGGCTTGCAAAAAAAAGATACTATCCCTATCCCTCACAGAAAATCCGACGTCGGGCCTGCGCGGTGAAATAGAGCGGAAGGGCGGGCTCGGAAAATAAAATAAAAGGGAAGGGTACGGCGAAAGGAAAAAGAAAAGGACGCGGTGGAAAAGGGAAAAAGGGGTGCAACACGAGGACTTCCCAAGAGGTCACCCATCTTAGTACTGCTCTCGCCCAAGCACGCTTAACTGCGGAGTTCTGATGGGATCCGGTGCATTAGTGCTGGTATGGTCGCACCCGAAAGGTAATGCGAGGTAAATGTATATAAGGGCGGCTTGCCTGCGAGGCTTGAGGAGTAAACCATACGCCGGCGTGCTCGGTCGAGGGGAAGAAATGACCTCAATGCATTCGTCTCGAAACGTTATGCGATTTGAAAAAAAAAATTGCTTCAATTGGACATCGGGGCAAAAAGTTATGGACTTTTAAAGTTTTTAAAGGATTTTTCACCAAGGCTTGCAAAAAAAAGATACTATCCCTATCCCTCACAGAAAATCCGACGTCGGGCCTGCGCGGTGAAATAGAGCGGAAGGGCGGGCTCGGAAAATAAAATAAAAGGGAAGGGTACGGCGAAAGGAAAAAGAAAAGGACGCGGTGGAAAAGGGAAAAAGGGGTGCAACACGAGGACTTCCCAAGAGGTCACCCATCTTAGTACTGCTCTCGCCCAAGCACGCTTAACTGCGGAGTTCTGATGGGATCCGGTGCATTAGTGCTGGTATGGTCGCACCCGAAAGGTAATGCGAGGTAAATGTATATAAGGGCGGCTTGCCTGCGAGGCTTGAGGAGTAAACCATACGCCGGCGTGCTCGGTCGAGGGGAAGAAATGACCTCAATGCATTCGTCTCGAAACGTTATGCGATTTGAAAAAAAAAATTGCTTCAATTGGACATCGGGGCAAAAAGTTATGGACTTTTAAAGTTTTTAAAGGATTTTTCACCAAGGCTTGCAAAAAAAAGATACTATCCCTATCCCTCACAGAAAATCCGACGTCGGGCCTGCGCGGTGAAATAGAGCGGAAGGGCGGGCTCGGAAAATAAAATAAAAGGGAAGGGTACGGCGAAAGGAAAAAGAAAAGGACGCGGTGGAAAAGGGAAAAAGGGGTGCAACACGAGGACTTCCCAAGAGGTCACCCATCTTAGTACTGCTCTCGCCCAAGCACGCTTAACTGCGGAGTTCTGATGGGATCCGGTGCATTAGTGCTGGTATGGTCGCACCCGAAAGGTAATGCGAGGTAAATGTATATAAGGGCGGCTTGCCTGCGAGGCTTGAGGAGTAAACCATACGCCGGCGTGCTCGGTCGAGGGGAAGAAATGACCTCAATGCATTCGTCTCGAAACGTTATGCGATTTGAAAAAAAAAATTGCTTCAATTGGACATCGGGGCAAAAAGTTATGGACTTTTAAAGTTTTTAAAGGATTTTTCACCAAGGCTTGCAAAAAAAAGATACTATCCCTATCCCTCACAGAAAATCCGACGTCGGGCCTGCGCGGTGAAATAGAGCGGAAGGGCGGGCTCGGAAAATAAAATAAAAGGGAAGGGTACGGCGAAAGGAAAAAGAAAAGGACGCGGTGGAAAAGGGAAAAAGGGGTGCAACACGAGGACTTCCCAAGAGGTCACCCATCTTAGTACTGCTCTCGCCCAAGCACGCTTAACTGCGGAGTTCTGATGGGATCCGGTGCATTAGTGCTGGTATGGTCGCACCCGAAAGGTAATGCGAGGTAAATGTATATAAGGGCGGCTTGCCTGCGAGGCTTGAGGAGTAAACCATACGCCGGCGTGCTCGGTCGAGGGGAAGAAATGACCTCAATGCATTCGTCTCGAAACGTTATGCGATTTGAAAAAAAAAATTGCTTCAATTGGACATCGGGGCAAAAAGTTATGGACTTTTAAAGTTTTTAAAGGATTTTTCACCAAGGCTTGCAAAAAAAAGATACTATCCCTATCCCTCACAGAAAATCCGACGTCGGGCCTGCGCGGTGAAATAGAGCGGAAGGGCGGGCTCGGAAAATAAAATAAAAGGGAAGGGTACGGCGAAAGGAAAAAGAAAAGGACGCGGTGGAAAAGGGAAAAAGGGGTGCAACACGAGGACTTCCCAAGAGGTCACCCATCTTAGTACTGCTCTCGCCCAAGCACGCTTAACTGCGGAGTTCTGATGGGATCCGGTGCATTAGTGCTGGTATGGTCGCACCCGAAAGGTAATGCGAGGTAAATGTATATAAGGGCGGCTTGCCTGCGAGGCTTGAGGAGTAAACCATACGCCGGCGTGCTCGGTCGAGGGGAAGAAATGACCTCAATGCATTCGTCTCGAAACGTTATGCGATTTGAAAAAAAAAATTGCTTCAATTGGACATCGGGGCAAAAAGTTATGGACTTTTAAAGTTTTTAAAGGATTTTTCACCAAGGCTTGCAAAAAAAAGATACTATCCCTATCCCTCACAGAAAATCCGACGTCGGGCCTGCGCGGTGAAATAGAGCGGAAGGGCGGGCTCGGAAAATAAAATAAAAGGGAAGGGTACGGCGAAAGGAAAAAGAAAAGGACGCGGTGGAAAAGGGAAAAAGGGGTGCAACACGAGGACTTCCCAAGAGGTCACCCATCTTAGTACTGCTCTCGCCCAAGCACGCTTAACTGCGGAGTTCTGATGGGATCCGGTGCATTAGTGCTGGTATGGTCGCACCCGAAAGGTAATGCGAGGTAAATGTATATAAGGGCGGCTTGCCTGCGAGGCTTGAGGAGTAAACCATACGCCGGCGTGCTCGGTCGAGGGGAAGAAATGACCTCAATGCATTCGTCTCGAAACGTTATGCGATTTGAAAAAAAAAATTGCTTCAATTGGACATCGGGGCAAAAAGTTATGGACTTTTAAAGTTTTTAAAGGATTTTTCACCAAGGCTTGCAAAAAAAAGATACTATCCCTATCCCTCACAGAAAATCCGACGTCGGGCCTGCGCGGTGAAATAGAGCGGAAGGGCGGGCTCGGAAAATAAAATAAAAGGGAAGGGTACGGCGAAAGGAAAAAGAAAAGGACGCGGTGGAAAAGGGAAAAAGGGGTGCAACACGAGGACTTCCCAAGAGGTCACCCATCTTAGTACTGCTCTCGCCCAAGCACGCTTAACTGCGGAGTTCTGATGGGATCCGGTGCATTAGTGCTGGTATGGTCGCACCCGAAAGGTAATGCGAGGTAAATGTATATAAGGGCGGCTTGCCTGCGAGGCTTGAGGAGTAAACCATACGCCGGCGTGCTCGGTCGAGGGGAAGAAATGACCTCAATGCATTCGTCTCGAAACGTTATGCGATTTGAAAAAAAAAATTGCTTCAATTGGACATCGGGGCAAAAAGTTATGGACTTTTAAAGTTTTTAAAGGATTTTTCACCAAGGCTTGCAAAAAAAAGATACTATCCCTATCCCTCACAGAAAATCCGACGTCGGGCCTGCGCGGTGAAATAGAGCGGAAGGGCGGGCTCGGAAAATAAAATAAAAGGGAAGGGTACGGCGAAAGGAAAAAGAAAAGGACGCGGTGGAAAAGGGAAAAAGGGGTGCAACACGAGGACTTCCCAAGAGGTCACCCATCTTAGTACTGCTCTCGCCCAAGCACGCTTAACTGCGGAGTTCTGATGGGATCCGGTGCATTAGTGCTGGTATGGTCGCACCCGAAAGGTAATGCGAGGTAAATGTATATAAGGGCGGCTTGCCTGCGAGGCTTGAGGAGTAAACCATACGCCGGCGTGCTCGGTCGAGGGGAAGAAATGACCTCAATGCATTCGTCTCGAAACGTTATGCGATTTGAAAAAAAAAATTGCTTCAATTGGACATCGGGGCAAAAAGTTATGGACTTTTAAAGTTTTTAAAGGATTTTTCACCAAGGCTTGCAAAAAAAAGATACTATCCCTATCCCTCACAGAAAATCCGACGTCGGGCCTGCGCGGTGAAATAGAGCGGAAGGGCGGGCTCGGAAAATAAAATAAAAGGGAAGGGTACGGCGAAAGGAAAAAGAAAAGGACGCGGTGGAAAAGGGAAAAAGGGGTGCAACACGAGGACTTCCCAAGAGGTCACCCATCTTAGTACTGCTCTCGCCCAAGCACGCTTAACTGCGGAGTTCTGATGGGATCCGGTGCATTAGTGCTGGTATGGTCGCACCCGAAAGGTAATGCGAGGTAAATGTATATAAGGGCGGCTTGCCTGCGAGGCTTGAGGAGTAAACCATACGCCGGCGTGCTCGGTCGAGGGGAAGAAATGACCTCAATGCATTCGTCTCGAAACGTTATGCGATTTGAAAAAAAAAATTGCTTCAATTGGACATCGGGGCAAAAAGTTATGGACTTTTAAAGTTTTTAAAGGATTTTTCACCAAGGCTTGCAAAAAAAAGATACTATCCCTATCCCTCACAGAAAATCCGACGTCGGGCCTGCGCGGTGAAATAGAGCGGAAGGGCGGGCTCGGAAAATAAAATAAAAGGGAAGGGTACGGCGAAAGGAAAAAGAAAAGGACGCGGTGGAAAAGGGAAAAAGGGGTGCAACACGAGGACTTCCCAAGAGGTCACCCATCTTAGTACTGCTCTCGCCCAAGCACGCTTAACTGCGGAGTTCTGATGGGATCCGGTGCATTAGTGCTGGTATGGTCGCACCCGAAAGGTAATGCGAGGTAAATGTATATAAGGGCGGCTTGCCTGCGAGGCTTGAGGAGTAAACCATACGCCGGCGTGCTCGGTCGAGGGGAAGAAATGACCTCAATGCATTCGTCTCGAAACGTTATGCGATTTGAAAAAAAAAATTGCTTCAATTGGACATCGGGGCAAAAAGTTATGGACTTTTAAAGTTTTTAAAGGATTTTTCACCAAGGCTTGCAAAAAAAAGATACTATCCCTATCCCTCACAGAAAATCCGACGTCGGGCCTGCGCGGTGAAATAGAGCGGAAGGGCGGGCTCGGAAAATAAAATAAAAGGGAAGGGTACGGCGAAAGGAAAAAGAAAAGGACGCGGTGGAAAAGGGAAAAAGGGGTGCAACACGAGGACTTCCCAAGAGGTCACCCATCTTAGTACTGCTCTCGCCCAAGCACGCTTAACTGCGGAGTTCTGATGGGATCCGGTGCATTAGTGCTGGTATGGTCGCACCCGAAAGGTAATGCGAGGTAAATGTATATAAGGGCGGCTTGCCTGCGAGGCTTGAGGAGTAAACCATACGCCGGCGTGCTCGGTCGAGGGGAAGAAATGACCTCAATGCATTCGTCTCGAAACGTTATGCGATTTGAAAAAAAAAATTGCTTCAATTGGACATCGGGGCAAAAAGTTATGGACTTTTAAAGTTTTTAAAGGATTTTTCACCAAGGCTTGCAAAAAAAAGATACTATCCCTATCCCTCACAGAAAATCCGACGTCGGGCCTGCGCGGTGAAATAGAGCGGAAGGGCGGGCTCGGAAAATAAAATAAAAGGGAAGGGTACGGCGAAAGGAAAAAGAAAAGGACGCGGTGGAAAAGGGAAAAAGGGGTGCAACACGAGGACTTCCCAAGAGGTCACCCATCTTAGTACTGCTCTCGCCCAAGCACGCTTAACTGCGGAGTTCTGATGGGATCCGGTGCATTAGTGCTGGTATGGTCGCACCCGAAAGGTAATGCGAGGTAAATGTATATAAGGGCGGCTTGCCTGCGAGGCTTGAGGAGTAAACCATACGCCGGCGTGCTCGGTCGAGGGGAAGAAATGACCTCAATGCATTCGTCTCGAAACGTTATGCGATTTGAAAAAAAAAATTGCTTCAATTGGACATCGGGGCAAAAAGTTATGGACTTTTAAAGTTTTTAAAGGATTTTTCACCAAGGCTTGCAAAAAAAAGATACTATCCCTATCCCTCACAGAAAATCCGACGTCGGGCCTGCGCGGTGAAATAGAGCGGAAGGGCGGGCTCGGAAAATAAAATAAAAGGGAAGGGTACGGCGAAAGGAAAAAGAAAAGGACGCGGTGGAAAAGGGAAAAAGGGGTGCAACACGAGGACTTCCCAAGAGGTCACCCATCTTAGTACTGCTCTCGCCCAAGCACGCTTAACTGCGGAGTTCTGATGGGATCCGGTGCATTAGTGCTGGTATGGTCGCACCCGAAAGGTAATGCGAGGTAAATGTATATAAGGGCGGCTTGCCTGCGAGGCTTGAGGAGTAAACCATACGCCGGCGTGCTCGGTCGAGGGGAAGAAATGACCTCAATGCATTCGTCTCGAAACGTTATGCGATTTGAAAAAAAAAATTGCTTCAATTGGACATCGGGGCAAAAAGTTATGGACTTTTAAAGTTTTTAAAGGATTTTTCACCAAGGCTTGCAAAAAAAAGATACTATCCCTATCCCTCACAGAAAATCCGACGTCGGGCCTGCGCGGTGAAATAGAGCGGAAGGGCGGGCTCGGAAAATAAAATAAAAGGGAAGGGTACGGCGAAAGGAAAAAGAAAAGGACGCGGTGGAAAAGGGAAAAAGGGGTGCAACACGAGGACTTCCCAAGAGGTCACCCATCTTAGTACTGCTCTCGCCCAAGCACGCTTAACTGCGGAGTTCTGATGGGATCCGGTGCATTAGTGCTGGTATGGTCGCACCCGAAAGGTAATGCGAGGTAAATGTATATAAGGGCGGCTTGCCTGCGAGGCTTGAGGAGTAAACCATACGCCGGCGTGCTCGGTCGAGGGGAAGAAATGACCTCAATGCATTCGTCTCGAAACGTTATGCGATTTGAAAAAAAAAATTGCTTCAATTGGACATCGGGGCAAAAAGTTATGGACTTTTAAAGTTTTTAAAGGATTTTTCACCAAGGCTTGCAAAAAAAAGATACTATCCCTATCCCTCACAGAAAATCCGACGTCGGGCCTGCGCGGTGAAATAGAGCGGAAGGGCGGGCTCGGAAAATAAAATAAAAGGGAAGGGTACGGCGAAAGGAAAAAGAAAAGGACGCGGTGGAAAAGGGAAAAAGGGGTGCAACACGAGGACTTCCCAAGAGGTCACCCATCTTAGTACTGCTCTCGCCCAAGCACGCTTAACTGCGGAGTTCTGATGGGATCCGGTGCATTAGTGCTGGTATGGTCGCACCCGAAAGGTAATGCGAGGTAAATGTATATAAGGGCGGCTTGCCTGCGAGGCTTGAGGAGTAAACCATACGCCGGCGTGCTCGGTCGAGGGGAAGAAATGACCTCAATGCATTCGTCTCGAAACGTTATGCGATTTGAAAAAAAAAATTGCTTCAATTGGACATCGGGGCAAAAAGTTATGGACTTTTAAAGTTTTTAAAGGATTTTTCACCAAGGCTTGCAAAAAAAAGATACTATCCCTATCCCTCACAGAAAATCCGACGTCGGGCCTGCGCGGTGAAATAGAGCGGAAGGGCGGGCTCGGAAAATAAAATAAAAGGGAAGGGTACGGCGAAAGGAAAAAGAAAAGGACGCGGTGGAAAAGGGAAAAAGGGGTGCAACACGAGGACTTCCCAAGAGGTCACCCATCTTAGTACTGCTCTCGCCCAAGCACGCTTAACTGCGGAGTTCTGATGGGATCCGGTGCATTAGTGCTGGTATGGTCGCACCCGAAAGGTAATGCGAGGTAAATGTATATAAGGGCGGCTTGCCTGCGAGGCTTGAGGAGTAAACCATACGCCGGCGTGCTCGGTCGAGGGGAAGAAATGACCTCAATGCATTCGTCTCGAAACGTTATGCGATTTGAAAAAAAAAATTGCTTCAATTGGACATCGGGGCAAAAAGTTATGGACTTTTAAAGTTTTTAAAGGATTTTTCACCAAGGCTTGCAAAAAAAAGATACTATCCCTATCCCTCACAGAAAATCCGACGTCGGGCCTGCGCGGTGAAATAGAGCGGAAGGGCGGGCTCGGAAAATAAAATAAAAGGGAAGGGTACGGCGAAAGGAAAAAGAAAAGGACGCGGTGGAAAAGGGAAAAAGGGGTGCAACACGAGGACTTCCCAAGAGGTCACCCATCTTAGTACTGCTCTCGCCCAAGCACGCTTAACTGCGGAGTTCTGATGGGATCCGGTGCATTAGTGCTGGTATGGTCGCACCCGAAAGGTAATGCGAGGTAAATGTATATAAGGGCGGCTTGCCTGCGAGGCTTGAGGAGTAAACCATACGCCGGCGTGCTCGGTCGAGGGGAAGAAATGACCTCAATGCATTCGTCTCGAAACGTTATGCGATTTGAAAAAAAAAATTGCTTCAATTGGACATCGGGGCAAAAAGTTATGGACTTTTAAAGTTTTTAAAGGATTTTTCACCAAGGCTTGCAAAAAAAAGATACTATCCCTATCCCTCACAGAAAATCCGACGTCGGGCCTGCGCGGTGAAATAGAGCGGAAGGGCGGGCTCGGAAAATAAAATAAAAGGGAAGGGTACGGCGAAAGGAAAAAGAAAAGGACGCGGTGGAAAAGGGAAAAAGGGGTGCAACACGAGGACTTCCCAAGAGGTCACCCATCTTAGTACTGCTCTCGCCCAAGCACGCTTAACTGCGGAGTTCTGATGGGATCCGGTGCATTAGTGCTGGTATGGTCGCACCCGAAAGGTAATGCGAGGTAAATGTATATAAGGGCGGCTTGCCTGCGAGGCTTGAGGAGTAAACCATACGCCGGCGTGCTCGGTCGAGGGGAAGAAATGACCTCAATGCATTCGTCTCGAAACGTTATGCGATTTGAAAAAAAAAATTGCTTCAATTGGACATCGGGGCAAAAAGTTATGGACTTTTAAAGTTTTTAAAGGATTTTTCACCAAGGCTTGCAAAAAAAAGATACTATCCCTATCCCTCACAGAAAATCCGACGTCGGGCCTGCGCGGTGAAATAGAGCGGAAGGGCGGGCTCGGAAAATAAAATAAAAGGGAAGGGTACGGCGAAAGGAAAAAGAAAAGGACGCGGTGGAAAAGGGAAAAAGGGGTGCAACACGAGGACTTCCCAAGAGGTCACCCATCTTAGTACTGCTCTCGCCCAAGCACGCTTAACTGCGGAGTTCTGATGGGATCCGGTGCATTAGTGCTGGTATGGTCGCACCCGAAAGGTAATGCGAGGTAAATGTATATAAGGGCGGCTTGCCTGCGAGGCTTGAGGAGTAAACCATACGCCGGCGTGCTCGGTCGAGGGGAAGAAATGACCTCAATGCATTCGTCTCGAAACGTTATGCGATTTGAAAAAAAAAATTGCTTCAATTGGACATCGGGGCAAAAAGTTATGGACTTTTAAAGTTTTTAAAGGATTTTTCACCAAGGCTTGCAAAAAAAAGATACTATCCCTATCCCTCACAGAAAATCCGACGTCGGGCCTGCGCGGTGAAATAGAGCGGAAGGGCGGGCTCGGAAAATAAAATAAAAGGGAAGGGTACGGCGAAAGGAAAAAGAAAAGGACGCGGTGGAAAAGGGAAAAAGGGGTGCAACACGAGGACTTCCCAAGAGGTCACCCATCTTAGTACTGCTCTCGCCCAAGCACGCTTAACTGCGGAGTTCTGATGGGATCCGGTGCATTAGTGCTGGTATGGTCGCACCCGAAAGGTAATGCGAGGTAAATGTATATAAGGGCGGCTTGCCTGCGAGGCTTGAGGAGTAAACCATACGCCGGCGTGCTCGGTCGAGGGGAAGAAATGACCTCAATGCATTCGTCTCGAAACGTTATGCGATTTGAAAAAAAAAATTGCTTCAATTGGACATCGGGGCAAAAAGTTATGGACTTTTAAAGTTTTTAAAGGATTTTTCACCAAGGCTTGCAAAAAAAAGATACTATCCCTATCCCTCACAGAAAATCCGACGTCGGGCCTGCGCGGTGAAATAGAGCGGAAGGGCGGGCTCGGAAAATAAAATAAAAGGGAAGGGTACGGCGAAAGGAAAAAGAAAAGGACGCGGTGGAAAAGGGAAAAAGGGGTGCAACACGAGGACTTCCCAAGAGGTCACCCATCTTAGTACTGCTCTCGCCCAAGCACGCTTAACTGCGGAGTTCTGATGGGATCCGGTGCATTAGTGCTGGTATGGTCGCACCCGAAAGGTAATGCGAGGTAAATGTATATAAGGGCGGCTTGCCTGCGAGGCTTGAGGAGTAAACCATACGCCGGCGTGCTCGGTCGAGGGGAAGAAATGACCTCAATGCATTCGTCTCGAAACGTTATGCGATTTGAAAAAAAAAATTGCTTCAATTGGACATCGGGGCAAAAAGTTATGGACTTTTAAAGTTTTTAAAGGATTTTTCACCAAGGCTTGCAAAAAAAAGATACTATCCCTATCCCTCACAGAAAATCCGACGTCGGGCCTGCGCGGTGAAATAGAGCGGAAGGGCGGGCTCGGAAAATAAAATAAAAGGGAAGGGTACGGCGAAAGGAAAAAGAAAAGGACGCGGTGGAAAAGGGAAAAAGGGGTGCAACACGAGGACTTCCCAAGAGGTCACCCATCTTAGTACTGCTCTCGCCCAAGCACGCTTAACTGCGGAGTTCTGATGGGATCCGGTGCATTAGTGCTGGTATGGTCGCACCCGAAAGGTAATGCGAGGTAAATGTATATAAGGGCGGCTTGCCTGCGAGGCTTGAGGAGTAAACCATACGCCGGCGTGCTCGGTCGAGGGGAAGAAATGACCTCAATGCATTCGTCTCGAAACGTTATGCGATTTGAAAAAAAAAATTGCTTCAATTGGACATCGGGGCAAAAAGTTATGGACTTTTAAAGTTTTTAAAGGATTTTTCACCAAGGCTTGCAAAAAAAAGATACTATCCCTATCCCTCACAGAAAATCCGACGTCGGGCCTGCGCGGTGAAATAGAGCGGAAGGGCGGGCTCGGAAAATAAAATAAAAGGGAAGGGTACGGCGAAAGGAAAAAGAAAAGGACGCGGTGGAAAAGGGAAAAAGGGGTGCAACACGAGGACTTCCCAAGAGGTCACCCATCTTAGTACTGCTCTCGCCCAAGCACGCTTAACTGCGGAGTTCTGATGGGATCCGGTGCATTAGTGCTGGTATGGTCGCACCCGAAAGGTAATGCGAGGTAAATGTATATAAGGGCGGCTTGCCTGCGAGGCTTGAGGAGTAAACCATACGCCGGCGTGCTCGGTCGAGGGGAAGAAATGACCTCAATGCATTCGTCTCGAAACGTTATGCGATTTGAAAAAAAAAATTGCTTCAATTGGACATCGGGGCAAAAAGTTATGGACTTTTAAAGTTTTTAAAGGATTTTTCACCAAGGCTTGCAAAAAAAAGATACTATCCCTATCCCTCACAGAAAATCCGACGTCGGGCCTGCGCGGTGAAATAGAGCGGAAGGGCGGGCTCGGAAAATAAAATAAAAGGGAAGGGTACGGCGAAAGGAAAAAGAAAAGGACGCGGTGGAAAAGGGAAAAAGGGGTGCAACACGAGGACTTCCCAAGAGGTCACCCATCTTAGTACTGCTCTCGCCCAAGCACGCTTAACTGCGGAGTTCTGATGGGATCCGGTGCATTAGTGCTGGTATGGTCGCACCCGAAAGGTAATGCGAGGTAAATGTATATAAGGGCGGCTTGCCTGCGAGGCTTGAGGAGTAAACCATACGCCGGCGTGCTCGGTCGAGGGGAAGAAATGACCTCAATGCATTCGTCTCGAAACGTTATGCGATTTGAAAAAAAAAATTGCTTCAATTGGACATCGGGGCAAAAAGTTATGGACTTTTAAAGTTTTTAAAGGATTTTTCACCAAGGCTTGCAAAAAAAAGATACTATCCCTATCCCTCACAGAAAATCCGACGTCGGGCCTGCGCGGTGAAATAGAGCGGAAGGGCGGGCTCGGAAAATAAAATAAAAGGGAAGGGTACGGCGAAAGGAAAAAGAAAAGGACGCGGTGGAAAAGGGAAAAAGGGGTGCAACACGAGGACTTCCCAAGAGGTCACCCATCTTAGTACTGCTCTCGCCCAAGCACGCTTAACTGCGGAGTTCTGATGGGATCCGGTGCATTAGTGCTGGTATGGTCGCACCCGAAAGGTAATGCGAGGTAAATGTATATAAGGGCGGCTTGCCTGCGAGGCTTGAGGAGTAAACCATACGCCGGCGTGCTCGGTCGAGGGGAAGAAATGACCTCAATGCATTCGTCTCGAAACGTTATGCGATTTGAAAAAAAAAATTGCTTCAATTGGACATCGGGGCAAAAAGTTATGGACTTTTAAAGTTTTTAAAGGATTTTTCACCAAGGCTTGCAAAAAAAAGATACTATCCCTATCCCTCACAGAAAATCCGACGTCGGGCCTGCGCGGTGAAATAGAGCGGAAGGGCGGGCTCGGAAAATAAAATAAAAGGGAAGGGTACGGCGAAAGGAAAAAGAAAAGGACGCGGTGGAAAAGGGAAAAAGGGGTGCAACACGAGGACTTCCCAAGAGGTCACCCATCTTAGTACTGCTCTCGCCCAAGCACGCTTAACTGCGGAGTTCTGATGGGATCCGGTGCATTAGTGCTGGTATGGTCGCACCCGAAAGGTAATGCGAGGTAAATGTATATAAGGGCGGCTTGCCTGCGAGGCTTGAGGAGTAAACCATACGCCGGCGTGCTCGGTCGAGGGGAAGAAATGACCTCAATGCATTCGTCTCGAAACGTTATGCGATTTGAAAAAAAAAATTGCTTCAATTGGACATCGGGGCAAAAAGTTATGGACTTTTAAAGTTTTTAAAGGATTTTTCACCAAGGCTTGCAAAAAAAAGATACTATCCCTATCCCTCACAGAAAATCCGACGTCGGGCCTGCGCGGTGAAATAGAGCGGAAGGGCGGGCTCGGAAAATAAAATAAAAGGGAAGGGTACGGCGAAAGGAAAAAGAAAAGGACGCGGTGGAAAAGGGAAAAAGGGGTGCAACACGAGGACTTCCCAAGAGGTCACCCATCTTAGTACTGCTCTCGCCCAAGCACGCTTAACTGCGGAGTTCTGATGGGATCCGGTGCATTAGTGCTGGTATGGTCGCACCCGAAAGGTAATGCGAGGTAAATGTATATAAGGGCGGCTTGCCTGCGAGGCTTGAGGAGTAAACCATACGCCGGCGTGCTCGGTCGAGGGGAAGAAATGACCTCAATGCATTCGTCTCGAAACGTTATGCGATTTGAAAAAAAAAATTGCTTCAATTGGACATCGGGGCAAAAAGTTATGGACTTTTAAAGTTTTTAAAGGATTTTTCACCAAGGCTTGCAAAAAAAAGATACTATCCCTATCCCTCACAGAAAATCCGACGTCGGGCCTGCGCGGTGAAATAGAGCGGAAGGGCGGGCTCGGAAAATAAAATAAAAGGGAAGGGTACGGCGAAAGGAAAAAGAAAAGGACGCGGTGGAAAAGGGAAAAAGGGGTGCAACACGAGGACTTCCCAAGAGGTCACCCATCTTAGTACTGCTCTCGCCCAAGCACGCTTAACTGCGGAGTTCTGATGGGATCCGGTGCATTAGTGCTGGTATGGTCGCACCCGAAAGGTAATGCGAGGTAAATGTATATAAGGGCGGCTTGCCTGCGAGGCTTGAGGAGTAAACCATACGCCGGCGTGCTCGGTCGAGGGGAAGAAATGACCTCAATGCATTCGTCTCGAAACGTTATGCGATTTGAAAAAAAAAATTGCTTCAATTGGACATCGGGGCAAAAAGTTATGGACTTTTAAAGTTTTTAAAGGATTTTTCACCAAGGCTTGCAAAAAAAAGATACTATCCCTATCCCTCACAGAAAATCCGACGTCGGGCCTGCGCGGTGAAATAGAGCGGAAGGGCGGGCTCGGAAAATAAAATAAAAGGGAAGGGTACGGCGAAAGGAAAAAGAAAAGGACGCGGTGGAAAAGGGAAAAAGGGGTGCAACACGAGGACTTCCCAAGAGGTCACCCATCTTAGTACTGCTCTCGCCCAAGCACGCTTAACTGCGGAGTTCTGATGGGATCCGGTGCATTAGTGCTGGTATGGTCGCACCCGAAAGGTAATGCGAGGTAAATGTATATAAGGGCGGCTTGCCTGCGAGGCTTGAGGAGTAAACCATACGCCGGCGTGCTCGGTCGAGGGGAAGAAATGACCTCAATGCATTCGTCTCGAAACGTTATGCGATTTGAAAAAAAAAATTGCTTCAATTGGACATCGGGGCAAAAAGTTATGGACTTTTAAAGTTTTTAAAGGATTTTTCACCAAGGCTTGCAAAAAAAAGATACTATCCCTATCCCTCACAGAAAATCCGACGTCGGGCCTGCGCGGTGAAATAGAGCGGAAGGGCGGGCTCGGAAAATAAAATAAAAGGGAAGGGTACGGCGAAAGGAAAAAGAAAAGGACGCGGTGGAAAAGGGAAAAAGGGGTGCAACACGAGGACTTCCCAAGAGGTCACCCATCTTAGTACTGCTCTCGCCCAAGCACGCTTAACTGCGGAGTTCTGATGGGATCCGGTGCATTAGTGCTGGTATGGTCGCACCCGAAAGGTAATGCGAGGTAAATGTATATAAGGGCGGCTTGCCTGCGAGGCTTGAGGAGTAAACCATACGCCGGCGTGCTCGGTCGAGGGGAAGAAATGACCTCAATGCATTCGTCTCGAAACGTTATGCGATTTGAAAAAAAAAATTGCTTCAATTGGACATCGGGGCAAAAAGTTATGGACTTTTAAAGTTTTTAAAGGATTTTTCACCAAGGCTTGCAAAAAAAAGATACTATCCCTATCCCTCACAGAAAATCCGACGTCGGGCCTGCGCGGTGAAATAGAGCGGAAGGGCGGGCTCGGAAAATAAAATAAAAGGGAAGGGTACGGCGAAAGGAAAAAGAAAAGGACGCGGTGGAAAAGGGAAAAAGGGGTGCAACACGAGGACTTCCCAAGAGGTCACCCATCTTAGTACTGCTCTCGCCCAAGCACGCTTAACTGCGGAGTTCTGATGGGATCCGGTGCATTAGTGCTGGTATGGTCGCACCCGAAAGGTAATGCGAGGTAAATGTATATAAGGGCGGCTTGCCTGCGAGGCTTGAGGAGTAAACCATACGCCGGCGTGCTCGGTCGAGGGGAAGAAATGACCTCAATGCATTCGTCTCGAAACGTTATGCGATTTGAAAAAAAAAATTGCTTCAATTGGACATCGGGGCAAAAAGTTATGGACTTTTAAAGTTTTTAAAGGATTTTTCACCAAGGCTTGCAAAAAAAAGATACTATCCCTATCCCTCACAGAAAATCCGACGTCGGGCCTGCGCGGTGAAATAGAGCGGAAGGGCGGGCTCGGAAAATAAAATAAAAGGGAAGGGTACGGCGAAAGGAAAAAGAAAAGGACGCGGTGGAAAAGGGAAAAAGGGGTGCAACACGAGGACTTCCCAAGAGGTCACCCATCTTAGTACTGCTCTCGCCCAAGCACGCTTAACTGCGGAGTTCTGATGGGATCCGGTGCATTAGTGCTGGTATGGTCGCACCCGAAAGGTAATGCGAGGTAAATGTATATAAGGGCGGCTTGCCTGCGAGGCTTGAGGAGTAAACCATACGCCGGCGTGCTCGGTCGAGGGGAAGAAATGACCTCAATGCATTCGTCTCGAAACGTTATGCGATTTGAAAAAAAAAATTGCTTCAATTGGACATCGGGGCAAAAAGTTATGGACTTTTAAAGTTTTTAAAGGATTTTTCACCAAGGCTTGCAAAAAAAAGATACTATCCCTATCCCTCACAGAAAATCCGACGTCGGGCCTGCGCGGTGAAATAGAGCGGAAGGGCGGGCTCGGAAAATAAAATAAAAGGGAAGGGTACGGCGAAAGGAAAAAGAAAAGGACGCGGTGGAAAAGGGAAAAAGGGGTGCAACACGAGGACTTCCCAAGAGGTCACCCATCTTAGTACTGCTCTCGCCCAAGCACGCTTAACTGCGGAGTTCTGATGGGATCCGGTGCATTAGTGCTGGTATGGTCGCACCCGAAAGGTAATGCGAGGTAAATGTATATAAGGGCGGCTTGCCTGCGAGGCTTGAGGAGTAAACCATACGCCGGCGTGCTCGGTCGAGGGGAAGAAATGACCTCAATGCATTCGTCTCGAAACGTTATGCGATTTGAAAAAAAAAATTGCTTCAATTGGACATCGGGGCAAAAAGTTATGGACTTTTAAAGTTTTTAAAGGATTTTTCACCAAGGCTTGCAAAAAAAAGATACTATCCCTATCCCTCACAGAAAATCCGACGTCGGGCCTGCGCGGTGAAATAGAGCGGAAGGGCGGGCTCGGAAAATAAAATAAAAGGGAAGGGTACGGCGAAAGGAAAAAGAAAAGGACGCGGTGGAAAAGGGAAAAAGGGGTGCAACACGAGGACTTCCCAAGAGGTCACCCATCTTAGTACTGCTCTCGCCCAAGCACGCTTAACTGCGGAGTTCTGATGGGATCCGGTGCATTAGTGCTGGTATGGTCGCACCCGAAAGGTAATGCGAGGTAAATGTATATAAGGGCGGCTTGCCTGCGAGGCTTGAGGAGTAAACCATACGCCGGCGTGCTCGGTCGAGGGGAAGAAATGACCTCAATGCATTCGTCTCGAAACGTTATGCGATTTGAAAAAAAAAATTGCTTCAATTGGACATCGGGGCAAAAAGTTATGGACTTTTAAAGTTTTTAAAGGATTTTTCACCAAGGCTTGCAAAAAAAAGATACTATCCCTATCCCTCACAGAAAATCCGACGTCGGGCCTGCGCGGTGAAATAGAGCGGAAGGGCGGGCTCGGAAAATAAAATAAAAGGGAAGGGTACGGCGAAAGGAAAAAGAAAAGGACGCGGTGGAAAAGGGAAAAAGGGGTGCAACACGAGGACTTCCCAAGAGGTCACCCATCTTAGTACTGCTCTCGCCCAAGCACGCTTAACTGCGGAGTTCTGATGGGATCCGGTGCATTAGTGCTGGTATGGTCGCACCCGAAAGGTAATGCGAGGTAAATGTATATAAGGGCGGCTTGCCTGCGAGGCTTGAGGAGTAAACCATACGCCGGCGTGCTCGGTCGAGGGGAAGAAATGACCTCAATGCATTCGTCTCGAAACGTTATGCGATTTGAAAAAAAAAATTGCTTCAATTGGACATCGGGGCAAAAAGTTATGGACTTTTAAAGTTTTTAAAGGATTTTTCACCAAGGCTTGCAAAAAAAAGATACTATCCCTATCCCTCACAGAAAATCCGACGTCGGGCCTGCGCGGTGAAATAGAGCGGAAGGGCGGGCTCGGAAAATAAAATAAAAGGGAAGGGTACGGCGAAAGGAAAAAGAAAAGGACGCGGTGGAAAAGGGAAAAAGGGGTGCAACACGAGGACTTCCCAAGAGGTCACCCATCTTAGTACTGCTCTCGCCCAAGCACGCTTAACTGCGGAGTTCTGATGGGATCCGGTGCATTAGTGCTGGTATGGTCGCACCCGAAAGGTAATGCGAGGTAAATGTATATAAGGGCGGCTTGCCTGCGAGGCTTGAGGAGTAAACCATACGCCGGCGTGCTCGGTCGAGGGGAAGAAATGACCTCAATGCATTCGTCTCGAAACGTTATGCGATTTGAAAAAAAAAATTGCTTCAATTGGACATCGGGGCAAAAAGTTATGGACTTTTAAAGTTTTTAAAGGATTTTTCACCAAGGCTTGCAAAAAAAAGATACTATCCCTATCCCTCACAGAAAATCCGACGTCGGGCCTGCGCGGTGAAATAGAGCGGAAGGGCGGGCTCGGAAAATAAAATAAAAGGGAAGGGTACGGCGAAAGGAAAAAGAAAAGGACGCGGTGGAAAAGGGAAAAAGGGGTGCAACACGAGGACTTCCCAAGAGGTCACCCATCTTAGTACTGCTCTCGCCCAAGCACGCTTAACTGCGGAGTTCTGATGGGATCCGGTGCATTAGTGCTGGTATGGTCGCACCCGAAAGGTAATGCGAGGTAAATGTATATAAGGGCGGCTTGCCTGCGAGGCTTGAGGAGTAAACCATACGCCGGCGTGCTCGGTCGAGGGGAAGAAATGACCTCAATGCATTCGTCTCGAAACGTTATGCGATTTGAAAAAAAAAATTGCTTCAATTGGACATCGGGGCAAAAAGTTATGGACTTTTAAAGTTTTTAAAGGATTTTTCACCAAGGCTTGCAAAAAAAAGATACTATCCCTATCCCTCACAGAAAATCCGACGTCGGGCCTGCGCGGTGAAATAGAGCGGAAGGGCGGGCTCGGAAAATAAAATAAAAGGGAAGGGTACGGCGAAAGGAAAAAGAAAAGGACGCGGTGGAAAAGGGAAAAAGGGGTGCAACACGAGGACTTCCCAAGAGGTCACCCATCTTAGTACTGCTCTCGCCCAAGCACGCTTAACTGCGGAGTTCTGATGGGATCCGGTGCATTAGTGCTGGTATGGTCGCACCCGAAAGGTAATGCGAGGTAAATGTATATAAGGGCGGCTTGCCTGCGAGGCTTGAGGAGTAAACCATACGCCGGCGTGCTCGGTCGAGGGGAAGAAATGACCTCAATGCATTCGTCTCGAAACGTTATGCGATTTGAAAAAAAAAATTGCTTCAATTGGACATCGGGGCAAAAAGTTATGGACTTTTAAAGTTTTTAAAGGATTTTTCACCAAGGCTTGCAAAAAAAAGATACTATCCCTATCCCTCACAGAAAATCCGACGTCGGGCCTGCGCGGTGAAATAGAGCGGAAGGGCGGGCTCGGAAAATAAAATAAAAGGGAAGGGTACGGCGAAAGGAAAAAGAAAAGGACGCGGTGGAAAAGGGAAAAAGGGGTGCAACACGAGGACTTCCCAAGAGGTCACCCATCTTAGTACTGCTCTCGCCCAAGCACGCTTAACTGCGGAGTTCTGATGGGATCCGGTGCATTAGTGCTGGTATGGTCGCACCCGAAAGGTAATGCGAGGTAAATGTATATAAGGGCGGCTTGCCTGCGAGGCTTGAGGAGTAAACCATACGCCGGCGTGCTCGGTCGAGGGGAAGAAATGACCTCAATGCATTCGTCTCGAAACGTTATGCGATTTGAAAAAAAAAATTGCTTCAATTGGACATCGGGGCAAAAAGTTATGGACTTTTAAAGTTTTTAAAGGATTTTTCACCAAGGCTTGCAAAAAAAAGATACTATCCCTATCCCTCACAGAAAATCCGACGTCGGGCCTGCGCGGTGAAATAGAGCGGAAGGGCGGGCTCGGAAAATAAAATAAAAGGGAAGGGTACGGCGAAAGGAAAAAGAAAAGGACGCGGTGGAAAAGGGAAAAAGGGGTGCAACACGAGGACTTCCCAAGAGGTCACCCATCTTAGTACTGCTCTCGCCCAAGCACGCTTAACTGCGGAGTTCTGATGGGATCCGGTGCATTAGTGCTGGTATGGTCGCACCCGAAAGGTAATGCGAGGTAAATGTATATAAGGGCGGCTTGCCTGCGAGGCTTGAGGAGTAAACCATACGCCGGCGTGCTCGGTCGAGGGGAAGAAATGACCTCAATGCATTCGTCTCGAAACGTTATGCGATTTGAAAAAAAAAATTGCTTCAATTGGACATCGGGGCAAAAAGTTATGGACTTTTAAAGTTTTTAAAGGATTTTTCACCAAGGCTTGCAAAAAAAAGATACTATCCCTATCCCTCACAGAAAATCCGACGTCGGGCCTGCGCGGTGAAATAGAGCGGAAGGGCGGGCTCGGAAAATAAAATAAAAGGGAAGGGTACGGCGAAAGGAAAAAGAAAAGGACGCGGTGGAAAAGGGAAAAAGGGGTGCAACACGAGGACTTCCCAAGAGGTCACCCATCTTAGTACTGCTCTCGCCCAAGCACGCTTAACTGCGGAGTTCTGATGGGATCCGGTGCATTAGTGCTGGTATGGTCGCACCCGAAAGGTAATGCGAGGTAAATGTATATAAGGGCGGCTTGCCTGCGAGGCTTGAGGAGTAAACCATACGCCGGCGTGCTCGGTCGAGGGGAAGAAATGACCTCAATGCATTCGTCTCGAAACGTTATGCGATTTGAAAAAAAAAATTGCTTCAATTGGACATCGGGGCAAAAAGTTATGGACTTTTAAAGTTTTTAAAGGATTTTTCACCAAGGCTTGCAAAAAAAAGATACTATCCCTATCCCTCACAGAAAATCCGACGTCGGGCCTGCGCGGTGAAATAGAGCGGAAGGGCGGGCTCGGAAAATAAAATAAAAGGGAAGGGTACGGCGAAAGGAAAAAGAAAAGGACGCGGTGGAAAAGGGAAAAAGGGGTGCAACACGAGGACTTCCCAAGAGGTCACCCATCTTAGTACTGCTCTCGCCCAAGCACGCTTAACTGCGGAGTTCTGATGGGATCCGGTGCATTAGTGCTGGTATGGTCGCACCCGAAAGGTAATGCGAGGTAAATGTATATAAGGGCGGCTTGCCTGCGAGGCTTGAGGAGTAAACCATACGCCGGCGTGCTCGGTCGAGGGGAAGAAATGACCTCAATGCATTCGTCTCGAAACGTTATGCGATTTGAAAAAAAAAATTGCTTCAATTGGACATCGGGGCAAAAAGTTATGGACTTTTAAAGTTTTTAAAGGATTTTTCACCAAGGCTTGCAAAAAAAAGATACTATCCCTATCCCTCACAGAAAATCCGACGTCGGGCCTGCGCGGTGAAATAGAGCGGAAGGGCGGGCTCGGAAAATAAAATAAAAGGGAAGGGTACGGCGAAAGGAAAAAGAAAAGGACGCGGTGGAAAAGGGAAAAAGGGGTGCAACACGAGGACTTCCCAAGAGGTCACCCATCTTAGTACTGCTCTCGCCCAAGCACGCTTAACTGCGGAGTTCTGATGGGATCCGGTGCATTAGTGCTGGTATGGTCGCACCCGAAAGGTAATGCGAGGTAAATGTATATAAGGGCGGCTTGCCTGCGAGGCTTGAGGAGTAAACCATACGCCGGCGTGCTCGGTCGAGGGGAAGAAATGACCTCAATGCATTCGTCTCGAAACGTTATGCGATTTGAAAAAAAAAATTGCTTCAATTGGACATCGGGGCAAAAAGTTATGGACTTTTAAAGTTTTTAAAGGATTTTTCACCAAGGCTTGCAAAAAAAAGATACTATCCCTATCCCTCACAGAAAATCCGACGTCGGGCCTGCGCGGTGAAATAGAGCGGAAGGGCGGGCTCGGAAAATAAAATAAAAGGGAAGGGTACGGCGAAAGGAAAAAGAAAAGGACGCGGTGGAAAAGGGAAAAAGGGGTGCAACACGAGGACTTCCCAAGAGGTCACCCATCTTAGTACTGCTCTCGCCCAAGCACGCTTAACTGCGGAGTTCTGATGGGATCCGGTGCATTAGTGCTGGTATGGTCGCACCCGAAAGGTAATGCGAGGTAAATGTATATAAGGGCGGCTTGCCTGCGAGGCTTGAGGAGTAAACCATACGCCGGCGTGCTCGGTCGAGGGGAAGAAATGACCTCAATGCATTCGTCTCGAAACGTTATGCGATTTGAAAAAAAAAATTGCTTCAATTGGACATCGGGGCAAAAAGTTATGGACTTTTAAAGTTTTTAAAGGATTTTTCACCAAGGCTTGCAAAAAAAAGATACTATCCCTATCCCTCACAGAAAATCCGACGTCGGGCCTGCGCGGTGAAATAGAGCGGAAGGGCGGGCTCGGAAAATAAAATAAAAGGGAAGGGTACGGCGAAAGGAAAAAGAAAAGGACGCGGTGGAAAAGGGAAAAAGGGGTGCAACACGAGGACTTCCCAAGAGGTCACCCATCTTAGTACTGCTCTCGCCCAAGCACGCTTAACTGCGGAGTTCTGATGGGATCCGGTGCATTAGTGCTGGTATGGTCGCACCCGAAAGGTAATGCGAGGTAAATGTATATAAGGGCGGCTTGCCTGCGAGGCTTGAGGAGTAAACCATACGCCGGCGTGCTCGGTCGAGGGGAAGAAATGACCTCAATGCATTCGTCTCGAAACGTTATGCGATTTGAAAAAAAAAATTGCTTCAATTGGACATCGGGGCAAAAAGTTATGGACTTTTAAAGTTTTTAAAGGATTTTTCACCAAGGCTTGCAAAAAAAAGATACTATCCCTATCCCTCACAGAAAATCCGACGTCGGGCCTGCGCGGTGAAATAGAGCGGAAGGGCGGGCTCGGAAAATAAAATAAAAGGGAAGGGTACGGCGAAAGGAAAAAGAAAAGGACGCGGTGGAAAAGGGAAAAAGGGGTGCAACACGAGGACTTCCCAAGAGGTCACCCATCTTAGTACTGCTCTCGCCCAAGCACGCTTAACTGCGGAGTTCTGATGGGATCCGGTGCATTAGTGCTGGTATGGTCGCACCCGAAAGGTAATGCGAGGTAAATGTATATAAGGGCGGCTTGCCTGCGAGGCTTGAGGAGTAAACCATACGCCGGCGTGCTCGGTCGAGGGGAAGAAATGACCTCAATGCATTCGTCTCGAAACGTTATGCGATTTGAAAAAAAAAATTGCTTCAATTGGACATCGGGGCAAAAAGTTATGGACTTTTAAAGTTTTTAAAGGATTTTTCACCAAGGCTTGCAAAAAAAAGATACTATCCCTATCCCTCACAGAAAATCCGACGTCGGGCCTGCGCGGTGAAATAGAGCGGAAGGGCGGGCTCGGAAAATAAAATAAAAGGGAAGGGTACGGCGAAAGGAAAAAGAAAAGGACGCGGTGGAAAAGGGAAAAAGGGGTGCAACACGAGGACTTCCCAAGAGGTCACCCATCTTAGTACTGCTCTCGCCCAAGCACGCTTAACTGCGGAGTTCTGATGGGATCCGGTGCATTAGTGCTGGTATGGTCGCACCCGAAAGGTAATGCGAGGTAAATGTATATAAGGGCGGCTTGCCTGCGAGGCTTGAGGAGTAAACCATACGCCGGCGTGCTCGGTCGAGGGGAAGAAATGACCTCAATGCATTCGTCTCGAAACGTTATGCGATTTGAAAAAAAAAATTGCTTCAATTGGACATCGGGGCAAAAAGTTATGGACTTTTAAAGTTTTTAAAGGATTTTTCACCAAGGCTTGCAAAAAAAAGATACTATCCCTATCCCTCACAGAAAATCCGACGTCGGGCCTGCGCGGTGAAATAGAGCGGAAGGGCGGGCTCGGAAAATAAAATAAAAGGGAAGGGTACGGCGAAAGGAAAAAGAAAAGGACGCGGTGGAAAAGGGAAAAAGGGGTGCAACACGAGGACTTCCCAAGAGGTCACCCATCTTAGTACTGCTCTCGCCCAAGCACGCTTAACTGCGGAGTTCTGATGGGATCCGGTGCATTAGTGCTGGTATGGTCGCACCCGAAAGGTAATGCGAGGTAAATGTATATAAGGGCGGCTTGCCTGCGAGGCTTGAGGAGTAAACCATACGCCGGCGTGCTCGGTCGAGGGGAAGAAATGACCTCAATGCATTCGTCTCGAAACGTTATGCGATTTGAAAAAAAAAATTGCTTCAATTGGACATCGGGGCAAAAAGTTATGGACTTTTAAAGTTTTTAAAGGATTTTTCACCAAGGCTTGCAAAAAAAAGATACTATCCCTATCCCTCACAGAAAATCCGACGTCGGGCCTGCGCGGTGAAATAGAGCGGAAGGGCGGGCTCGGAAAATAAAATAAAAGGGAAGGGTACGGCGAAAGGAAAAAGAAAAGGACGCGGTGGAAAAGGGAAAAAGGGGTGCAACACGAGGACTTCCCAAGAGGTCACCCATCTTAGTACTGCTCTCGCCCAAGCACGCTTAACTGCGGAGTTCTGATGGGATCCGGTGCATTAGTGCTGGTATGGTCGCACCCGAAAGGTAATGCGAGGTAAATGTATATAAGGGCGGCTTGCCTGCGAGGCTTGAGGAGTAAACCATACGCCGGCGTGCTCGGTCGAGGGGAAGAAATGACCTCAATGCATTCGTCTCGAAACGTTATGCGATTTGAAAAAAAAAATTGCTTCAATTGGACATCGGGGCAAAAAGTTATGGACTTTTAAAGTTTTTAAAGGATTTTTCACCAAGGCTTGCAAAAAAAAGATACTATCCCTATCCCTCACAGAAAATCCGACGTCGGGCCTGCGCGGTGAAATAGAGCGGAAGGGCGGGCTCGGAAAATAAAATAAAAGGGAAGGGTACGGCGAAAGGAAAAAGAAAAGGACGCGGTGGAAAAGGGAAAAAGGGGTGCAACACGAGGACTTCCCAAGAGGTCACCCATCTTAGTACTGCTCTCGCCCAAGCACGCTTAACTGCGGAGTTCTGATGGGATCCGGTGCATTAGTGCTGGTATGGTCGCACCCGAAAGGTAATGCGAGGTAAATGTATATAAGGGCGGCTTGCCTGCGAGGCTTGAGGAGTAAACCATACGCCGGCGTGCTCGGTCGAGGGGAAGAAATGACCTCAATGCATTCGTCTCGAAACGTTATGCGATTTGAAAAAAAAAATTGCTTCAATTGGACATCGGGGCAAAAAGTTATGGACTTTTAAAGTTTTTAAAGGATTTTTCACCAAGGCTTGCAAAAAAAAGATACTATCCCTATCCCTCACAGAAAATCCGACGTCGGGCCTGCGCGGTGAAATAGAGCGGAAGGGCGGGCTCGGAAAATAAAATAAAAGGGAAGGGTACGGCGAAAGGAAAAAGAAAAGGACGCGGTGGAAAAGGGAAAAAGGGGTGCAACACGAGGACTTCCCAAGAGGTCACCCATCTTAGTACTGCTCTCGCCCAAGCACGCTTAACTGCGGAGTTCTGATGGGATCCGGTGCATTAGTGCTGGTATGGTCGCACCCGAAAGGTAATGCGAGGTAAATGTATATAAGGGCGGCTTGCCTGCGAGGCTTGAGGAGTAAACCATACGCCGGCGTGCTCGGTCGAGGGGAAGAAATGACCTCAATGCATTCGTCTCGAAACGTTATGCGATTTGAAAAAAAAAATTGCTTCAATTGGACATCGGGGCAAAAAGTTATGGACTTTTAAAGTTTTTAAAGGATTTTTCACCAAGGCTTGCAAAAAAAAGATACTATCCCTATCCCTCACAGAAAATCCGACGTCGGGCCTGCGCGGTGAAATAGAGCGGAAGGGCGGGCTCGGAAAATAAAATAAAAGGGAAGGGTACGGCGAAAGGAAAAAGAAAAGGACGCGGTGGAAAAGGGAAAAAGGGGTGCAACACGAGGACTTCCCAAGAGGTCACCCATCTTAGTACTGCTCTCGCCCAAGCACGCTTAACTGCGGAGTTCTGATGGGATCCGGTGCATTAGTGCTGGTATGGTCGCACCCGAAAGGTAATGCGAGGTAAATGTATATAAGGGCGGCTTGCCTGCGAGGCTTGAGGAGTAAACCATACGCCGGCGTGCTCGGTCGAGGGGAAGAAATGACCTCAATGCATTCGTCTCGAAACGTTATGCGATTTGAAAAAAAAAATTGCTTCAATTGGACATCGGGGCAAAAAGTTATGGACTTTTAAAGTTTTTAAAGGATTTTTCACCAAGGCTTGCAAAAAAAAGATACTATCCCTATCCCTCACAGAAAATCCGACGTCGGGCCTGCGCGGTGAAATAGAGCGGAAGGGCGGGCTCGGAAAATAAAATAAAAGGGAAGGGTACGGCGAAAGGAAAAAGAAAAGGACGCGGTGGAAAAGGGAAAAAGGGGTGCAACACGAGGACTTCCCAAGAGGTCACCCATCTTAGTACTGCTCTCGCCCAAGCACGCTTAACTGCGGAGTTCTGATGGGATCCGGTGCATTAGTGCTGGTATGGTCGCACCCGAAAGGTAATGCGAGGTAAATGTATATAAGGGCGGCTTGCCTGCGAGGCTTGAGGAGTAAACCATACGCCGGCGTGCTCGGTCGAGGGGAAGAAATGACCTCAATGCATTCGTCTCGAAACGTTATGCGATTTGAAAAAAAAAATTGCTTCAATTGGACATCGGGGCAAAAAGTTATGGACTTTTAAAGTTTTTAAAGGATTTTTCACCAAGGCTTGCAAAAAAAAGATACTATCCCTATCCCTCACAGAAAATCCGACGTCGGGCCTGCGCGGTGAAATAGAGCGGAAGGGCGGGCTCGGAAAATAAAATAAAAGGGAAGGGTACGGCGAAAGGAAAAAGAAAAGGACGCGGTGGAAAAGGGAAAAAGGGGTGCAACACGAGGACTTCCCAAGAGGTCACCCATCTTAGTACTGCTCTCGCCCAAGCACGCTTAACTGCGGAGTTCTGATGGGATCCGGTGCATTAGTGCTGGTATGGTCGCACCCGAAAGGTAATGCGAGGTAAATGTATATAAGGGCGGCTTGCCTGCGAGGCTTGAGGAGTAAACCATACGCCGGCGTGCTCGGTCGAGGGGAAGAAATGACCTCAATGCATTCGTCTCGAAACGTTATGCGATTTGAAAAAAAAAATTGCTTCAATTGGACATCGGGGCAAAAAGTTATGGACTTTTAAAGTTTTTAAAGGATTTTTCACCAAGGCTTGCAAAAAAAAGATACTATCCCTATCCCTCACAGAAAATCCGACGTCGGGCCTGCGCGGTGAAATAGAGCGGAAGGGCGGGCTCGGAAAATAAAATAAAAGGGAAGGGTACGGCGAAAGGAAAAAGAAAAGGACGCGGTGGAAAAGGGAAAAAGGGGTGCAACACGAGGACTTCCCAAGAGGTCACCCATCTTAGTACTGCTCTCGCCCAAGCACGCTTAACTGCGGAGTTCTGATGGGATCCGGTGCATTAGTGCTGGTATGGTCGCACCCGAAAGGTAATGCGAGGTAAATGTATATAAGGGCGGCTTGCCTGCGAGGCTTGAGGAGTAAACCATACGCCGGCGTGCTCGGTCGAGGGGAAGAAATGACCTCAATGCATTCGTCTCGAAACGTTATGCGATTTGAAAAAAAAAATTGCTTCAATTGGACATCGGGGCAAAAAGTTATGGACTTTTAAAGTTTTTAAAGGATTTTTCACCAAGGCTTGCAAAAAAAAGATACTATCCCTATCCCTCACAGAAAATCCGACGTCGGGCCTGCGCGGTGAAATAGAGCGGAAGGGCGGGCTCGGAAAATAAAATAAAAGGGAAGGGTACGGCGAAAGGAAAAAGAAAAGGACGCGGTGGAAAAGGGAAAAAGGGGTGCAACACGAGGACTTCCCAAGAGGTCACCCATCTTAGTACTGCTCTCGCCCAAGCACGCTTAACTGCGGAGTTCTGATGGGATCCGGTGCATTAGTGCTGGTATGGTCGCACCCGAAAGGTAATGCGAGGTAAATGTATATAAGGGCGGCTTGCCTGCGAGGCTTGAGGAGTAAACCATACGCCGGCGTGCTCGGTCGAGGGGAAGAAATGACCTCAATGCATTCGTCTCGAAACGTTATGCGATTTGAAAAAAAAAATTGCTTCAATTGGACATCGGGGCAAAAAGTTATGGACTTTTAAAGTTTTTAAAGGATTTTTCACCAAGGCTTGCAAAAAAAAGATACTATCCCTATCCCTCACAGAAAATCCGACGTCGGGCCTGCGCGGTGAAATAGAGCGGAAGGGCGGGCTCGGAAAATAAAATAAAAGGGAAGGGTACGGCGAAAGGAAAAAGAAAAGGACGCGGTGGAAAAGGGAAAAAGGGGTGCAACACGAGGACTTCCCAAGAGGTCACCCATCTTAGTACTGCTCTCGCCCAAGCACGCTTAACTGCGGAGTTCTGATGGGATCCGGTGCATTAGTGCTGGTATGGTCGCACCCGAAAGGTAATGCGAGGTAAATGTATATAAGGGCGGCTTGCCTGCGAGGCTTGAGGAGTAAACCATACGCCGGCGTGCTCGGTCGAGGGGAAGAAATGACCTCAATGCATTCGTCTCGAAACGTTATGCGATTTGAAAAAAAAAATTGCTTCAATTGGACATCGGGGCAAAAAGTTATGGACTTTTAAAGTTTTTAAAGGATTTTTCACCAAGGCTTGCAAAAAAAAGATACTATCCCTATCCCTCACAGAAAATCCGACGTCGGGCCTGCGCGGTGAAATAGAGCGGAAGGGCGGGCTCGGAAAATAAAATAAAAGGGAAGGGTACGGCGAAAGGAAAAAGAAAAGGACGCGGTGGAAAAGGGAAAAAGGGGTGCAACACGAGGACTTCCCAAGAGGTCACCCATCTTAGTACTGCTCTCGCCCAAGCACGCTTAACTGCGGAGTTCTGATGGGATCCGGTGCATTAGTGCTGGTATGGTCGCACCCGAAAGGTAATGCGAGGTAAATGTATATAAGGGCGGCTTGCCTGCGAGGCTTGAGGAGTAAACCATACGCCGGCGTGCTCGGTCGAGGGGAAGAAATGACCTCAATGCATTCGTCTCGAAACGTTATGCGATTTGAAAAAAAAAATTGCTTCAATTGGACATCGGGGCAAAAAGTTATGGACTTTTAAAGTTTTTAAAGGATTTTTCACCAAGGCTTGCAAAAAAAAGATACTATCCCTATCCCTCACAGAAAATCCGACGTCGGGCCTGCGCGGTGAAATAGAGCGGAAGGGCGGGCTCGGAAAATAAAATAAAAGGGAAGGGTACGGCGAAAGGAAAAAGAAAAGGACGCGGTGGAAAAGGGAAAAAGGGGTGCAACACGAGGACTTCCCAAGAGGTCACCCATCTTAGTACTGCTCTCGCCCAAGCACGCTTAACTGCGGAGTTCTGATGGGATCCGGTGCATTAGTGCTGGTATGGTCGCACCCGAAAGGTAATGCGAGGTAAATGTATATAAGGGCGGCTTGCCTGCGAGGCTTGAGGAGTAAACCATACGCCGGCGTGCTCGGTCGAGGGGAAGAAATGACCTCAATGCATTCGTCTCGAAACGTTATGCGATTTGAAAAAAAAAATTGCTTCAATTGGACATCGGGGCAAAAAGTTATGGACTTTTAAAGTTTTTAAAGGATTTTTCACCAAGGCTTGCAAAAAAAAGATACTATCCCTATCCCTCACAGAAAATCCGACGTCGGGCCTGCGCGGTGAAATAGAGCGGAAGGGCGGGCTCGGAAAATAAAATAAAAGGGAAGGGTACGGCGAAAGGAAAAAGAAAAGGACGCGGTGGAAAAGGGAAAAAGGGGTGCAACACGAGGACTTCCCAAGAGGTCACCCATCTTAGTACTGCTCTCGCCCAAGCACGCTTAACTGCGGAGTTCTGATGGGATCCGGTGCATTAGTGCTGGTATGGTCGCACCCGAAAGGTAATGCGAGGTAAATGTATATAAGGGCGGCTTGCCTGCGAGGCTTGAGGAGTAAACCATACGCCGGCGTGCTCGGTCGAGGGGAAGAAATGACCTCAATGCATTCGTCTCGAAACGTTATGCGATTTGAAAAAAAAAATTGCTTCAATTGGACATCGGGGCAAAAAGTTATGGACTTTTAAAGTTTTTAAAGGATTTTTCACCAAGGCTTGCAAAAAAAAGATACTATCCCTATCCCTCACAGAAAATCCGACGTCGGGCCTGCGCGGTGAAATAGAGCGGAAGGGCGGGCTCGGAAAATAAAATAAAAGGGAAGGGTACGGCGAAAGGAAAAAGAAAAGGACGCGGTGGAAAAGGGAAAAAGGGGTGCAACACGAGGACTTCCCAAGAGGTCACCCATCTTAGTACTGCTCTCGCCCAAGCACGCTTAACTGCGGAGTTCTGATGGGATCCGGTGCATTAGTGCTGGTATGGTCGCACCCGAAAGGTAATGCGAGGTAAATGTATATAAGGGCGGCTTGCCTGCGAGGCTTGAGGAGTAAACCATACGCCGGCGTGCTCGGTCGAGGGGAAGAAATGACCTCAATGCATTCGTCTCGAAACGTTATGCGATTTGAAAAAAAAAATTGCTTCAATTGGACATCGGGGCAAAAAGTTATGGACTTTTAAAGTTTTTAAAGGATTTTTCACCAAGGCTTGCAAAAAAAAGATACTATCCCTATCCCTCACAGAAAATCCGACGTCGGGCCTGCGCGGTGAAATAGAGCGGAAGGGCGGGCTCGGAAAATAAAATAAAAGGGAAGGGTACGGCGAAAGGAAAAAGAAAAGGACGCGGTGGAAAAGGGAAAAAGGGGTGCAACACGAGGACTTCCCAAGAGGTCACCCATCTTAGTACTGCTCTCGCCCAAGCACGCTTAACTGCGGAGTTCTGATGGGATCCGGTGCATTAGTGCTGGTATGGTCGCACCCGAAAGGTAATGCGAGGTAAATGTATATAAGGGCGGCTTGCCTGCGAGGCTTGAGGAGTAAACCATACGCCGGCGTGCTCGGTCGAGGGGAAGAAATGACCTCAATGCATTCGTCTCGAAACGTTATGCGATTTGAAAAAAAAAATTGCTTCAATTGGACATCGGGGCAAAAAGTTATGGACTTTTAAAGTTTTTAAAGGATTTTTCACCAAGGCTTGCAAAAAAAAGATACTATCCCTATCCCTCACAGAAAATCCGACGTCGGGCCTGCGCGGTGAAATAGAGCGGAAGGGCGGGCTCGGAAAATAAAATAAAAGGGAAGGGTACGGCGAAAGGAAAAAGAAAAGGACGCGGTGGAAAAGGGAAAAAGGGGTGCAACACGAGGACTTCCCAAGAGGTCACCCATCTTAGTACTGCTCTCGCCCAAGCACGCTTAACTGCGGAGTTCTGATGGGATCCGGTGCATTAGTGCTGGTATGGTCGCACCCGAAAGGTAATGCGAGGTAAATGTATATAAGGGCGGCTTGCCTGCGAGGCTTGAGGAGTAAACCATACGCCGGCGTGCTCGGTCGAGGGGAAGAAATGACCTCAATGCATTCGTCTCGAAACGTTATGCGATTTGAAAAAAAAAATTGCTTCAATTGGACATCGGGGCAAAAAGTTATGGACTTTTAAAGTTTTTAAAGGATTTTTCACCAAGGCTTGCAAAAAAAAGATACTATCCCTATCCCTCACAGAAAATCCGACGTCGGGCCTGCGCGGTGAAATAGAGCGGAAGGGCGGGCTCGGAAAATAAAATAAAAGGGAAGGGTACGGCGAAAGGAAAAAGAAAAGGACGCGGTGGAAAAGGGAAAAAGGGGTGCAACACGAGGACTTCCCAAGAGGTCACCCATCTTAGTACTGCTCTCGCCCAAGCACGCTTAACTGCGGAGTTCTGATGGGATCCGGTGCATTAGTGCTGGTATGGTCGCACCCGAAAGGTAATGCGAGGTAAATGTATATAAGGGCGGCTTGCCTGCGAGGCTTGAGGAGTAAACCATACGCCGGCGTGCTCGGTCGAGGGGAAGAAATGACCTCAATGCATTCGTCTCGAAACGTTATGCGATTTGAAAAAAAAAATTGCTTCAATTGGACATCGGGGCAAAAAGTTATGGACTTTTAAAGTTTTTAAAGGATTTTTCACCAAGGCTTGCAAAAAAAAGATACTATCCCTATCCCTCACAGAAAATCCGACGTCGGGCCTGCGCGGTGAAATAGAGCGGAAGGGCGGGCTCGGAAAATAAAATAAAAGGGAAGGGTACGGCGAAAGGAAAAAGAAAAGGACGCGGTGGAAAAGGGAAAAAGGGGTGCAACACGAGGACTTCCCAAGAGGTCACCCATCTTAGTACTGCTCTCGCCCAAGCACGCTTAACTGCGGAGTTCTGATGGGATCCGGTGCATTAGTGCTGGTATGGTCGCACCCGAAAGGTAATGCGAGGTAAATGTATATAAGGGCGGCTTGCCTGCGAGGCTTGAGGAGTAAACCATACGCCGGCGTGCTCGGTCGAGGGGAAGAAATGACCTCAATGCATTCGTCTCGAAACGTTATGCGATTTGAAAAAAAAAATTGCTTCAATTGGACATCGGGGCAAAAAGTTATGGACTTTTAAAGTTTTTAAAGGATTTTTCACCAAGGCTTGCAAAAAAAAGATACTATCCCTATCCCTCACAGAAAATCCGACGTCGGGCCTGCGCGGTGAAATAGAGCGGAAGGGCGGGCTCGGAAAATAAAATAAAAGGGAAGGGTACGGCGAAAGGAAAAAGAAAAGGACGCGGTGGAAAAGGGAAAAAGGGGTGCAACACGAGGACTTCCCAAGAGGTCACCCATCTTAGTACTGCTCTCGCCCAAGCACGCTTAACTGCGGAGTTCTGATGGGATCCGGTGCATTAGTGCTGGTATGGTCGCACCCGAAAGGTAATGCGAGGTAAATGTATATAAGGGCGGCTTGCCTGCGAGGCTTGAGGAGTAAACCATACGCCGGCGTGCTCGGTCGAGGGGAAGAAATGACCTCAATGCATTCGTCTCGAAACGTTATGCGATTTGAAAAAAAAAATTGCTTCAATTGGACATCGGGGCAAAAAGTTATGGACTTTTAAAGTTTTTAAAGGATTTTTCACCAAGGCTTGCAAAAAAAAGATACTATCCCTATCCCTCACAGAAAATCCGACGTCGGGCCTGCGCGGTGAAATAGAGCGGAAGGGCGGGCTCGGAAAATAAAATAAAAGGGAAGGGTACGGCGAAAGGAAAAAGAAAAGGACGCGGTGGAAAAGGGAAAAAGGGGTGCAACACGAGGACTTCCCAAGAGGTCACCCATCTTAGTACTGCTCTCGCCCAAGCACGCTTAACTGCGGAGTTCTGATGGGATCCGGTGCATTAGTGCTGGTATGGTCGCACCCGAAAGGTAATGCGAGGTAAATGTATATAAGGGCGGCTTGCCTGCGAGGCTTGAGGAGTAAACCATACGCCGGCGTGCTCGGTCGAGGGGAAGAAATGACCTCAATGCATTCGTCTCGAAACGTTATGCGATTTGAAAAAAAAAATTGCTTCAATTGGACATCGGGGCAAAAAGTTATGGACTTTTAAAGTTTTTAAAGGATTTTTCACCAAGGCTTGCAAAAAAAAGATACTATCCCTATCCCTCACAGAAAATCCGACGTCGGGCCTGCGCGGTGAAATAGAGCGGAAGGGCGGGCTCGGAAAATAAAATAAAAGGGAAGGGTACGGCGAAAGGAAAAAGAAAAGGACGCGGTGGAAAAGGGAAAAAGGGGTGCAACACGAGGACTTCCCAAGAGGTCACCCATCTTAGTACTGCTCTCGCCCAAGCACGCTTAACTGCGGAGTTCTGATGGGATCCGGTGCATTAGTGCTGGTATGGTCGCACCCGAAAGGTAATGCGAGGTAAATGTATATAAGGGCGGCTTGCCTGCGAGGCTTGAGGAGTAAACCATACGCCGGCGTGCTCGGTCGAGGGGAAGAAATGACCTCAATGCATTCGTCTCGAAACGTTATGCGATTTGAAAAAAAAAATTGCTTCAATTGGACATCGGGGCAAAAAGTTATGGACTTTTAAAGTTTTTAAAGGATTTTTCACCAAGGCTTGCAAAAAAAAGATACTATCCCTATCCCTCACAGAAAATCCGACGTCGGGCCTGCGCGGTGAAATAGAGCGGAAGGGCGGGCTCGGAAAATAAAATAAAAGGGAAGGGTACGGCGAAAGGAAAAAGAAAAGGACGCGGTGGAAAAGGGAAAAAGGGGTGCAACACGAGGACTTCCCAAGAGGTCACCCATCTTAGTACTGCTCTCGCCCAAGCACGCTTAACTGCGGAGTTCTGATGGGATCCGGTGCATTAGTGCTGGTATGGTCGCACCCGAAAGGTAATGCGAGGTAAATGTATATAAGGGCGGCTTGCCTGCGAGGCTTGAGGAGTAAACCATACGCCGGCGTGCTCGGTCGAGGGGAAGAAATGACCTCAATGCATTCGTCTCGAAACGTTATGCGATTTGAAAAAAAAAATTGCTTCAATTGGACATCGGGGCAAAAAGTTATGGACTTTTAAAGTTTTTAAAGGATTTTTCACCAAGGCTTGCAAAAAAAAGATACTATCCCTATCCCTCACAGAAAATCCGACGTCGGGCCTGCGCGGTGAAATAGAGCGGAAGGGCGGGCTCGGAAAATAAAATAAAAGGGAAGGGTACGGCGAAAGGAAAAAGAAAAGGACGCGGTGGAAAAGGGAAAAAGGGGTGCAACACGAGGACTTCCCAAGAGGTCACCCATCTTAGTACTGCTCTCGCCCAAGCACGCTTAACTGCGGAGTTCTGATGGGATCCGGTGCATTAGTGCTGGTATGGTCGCACCCGAAAGGTAATGCGAGGTAAATGTATATAAGGGCGGCTTGCCTGCGAGGCTTGAGGAGTAAACCATACGCCGGCGTGCTCGGTCGAGGGGAAGAAATGACCTCAATGCATTCGTCTCGAAACGTTATGCGATTTGAAAAAAAAAATTGCTTCAATTGGACATCGGGGCAAAAAGTTATGGACTTTTAAAGTTTTTAAAGGATTTTTCACCAAGGCTTGCAAAAAAAAGATACTATCCCTATCCCTCACAGAAAATCCGACGTCGGGCCTGCGCGGTGAAATAGAGCGGAAGGGCGGGCTCGGAAAATAAAATAAAAGGGAAGGGTACGGCGAAAGGAAAAAGAAAAGGACGCGGTGGAAAAGGGAAAAAGGGGTGCAACACGAGGACTTCCCAAGAGGTCACCCATCTTAGTACTGCTCTCGCCCAAGCACGCTTAACTGCGGAGTTCTGATGGGATCCGGTGCATTAGTGCTGGTATGGTCGCACCCGAAAGGTAATGCGAGGTAAATGTATATAAGGGCGGCTTGCCTGCGAGGCTTGAGGAGTAAACCATACGCCGGCGTGCTCGGTCGAGGGGAAGAAATGACCTCAATGCATTCGTCTCGAAACGTTATGCGATTTGAAAAAAAAAATTGCTTCAATTGGACATCGGGGCAAAAAGTTATGGACTTTTAAAGTTTTTAAAGGATTTTTCACCAAGGCTTGCAAAAAAAAGATACTATCCCTATCCCTCACAGAAAATCCGACGTCGGGCCTGCGCGGTGAAATAGAGCGGAAGGGCGGGCTCGGAAAATAAAATAAAAGGGAAGGGTACGGCGAAAGGAAAAAGAAAAGGACGCGGTGGAAAAGGGAAAAAGGGGTGCAACACGAGGACTTCCCAAGAGGTCACCCATCTTAGTACTGCTCTCGCCCAAGCACGCTTAACTGCGGAGTTCTGATGGGATCCGGTGCATTAGTGCTGGTATGGTCGCACCCGAAAGGTAATGCGAGGTAAATGTATATAAGGGCGGCTTGCCTGCGAGGCTTGAGGAGTAAACCATACGCCGGCGTGCTCGGTCGAGGGGAAGAAATGACCTCAATGCATTCGTCTCGAAACGTTATGCGATTTGAAAAAAAAAATTGCTTCAATTGGACATCGGGGCAAAAAGTTATGGACTTTTAAAGTTTTTAAAGGATTTTTCACCAAGGCTTGCAAAAAAAAGATACTATCCCTATCCCTCACAGAAAATCCGACGTCGGGCCTGCGCGGTGAAATAGAGCGGAAGGGCGGGCTCGGAAAATAAAATAAAAGGGAAGGGTACGGCGAAAGGAAAAAGAAAAGGACGCGGTGGAAAAGGGAAAAAGGGGTGCAACACGAGGACTTCCCAAGAGGTCACCCATCTTAGTACTGCTCTCGCCCAAGCACGCTTAACTGCGGAGTTCTGATGGGATCCGGTGCATTAGTGCTGGTATGGTCGCACCCGAAAGGTAATGCGAGGTAAATGTATATAAGGGCGGCTTGCCTGCGAGGCTTGAGGAGTAAACCATACGCCGGCGTGCTCGGTCGAGGGGAAGAAATGACCTCAATGCATTCGTCTCGAAACGTTATGCGATTTGAAAAAAAAAATTGCTTCAATTGGACATCGGGGCAAAAAGTTATGGACTTTTAAAGTTTTTAAAGGATTTTTCACCAAGGCTTGCAAAAAAAAGATACTATCCCTATCCCTCACAGAAAATCCGACGTCGGGCCTGCGCGGTGAAATAGAGCGGAAGGGCGGGCTCGGAAAATAAAATAAAAGGGAAGGGTACGGCGAAAGGAAAAAGAAAAGGACGCGGTGGAAAAGGGAAAAAGGGGTGCAACACGAGGACTTCCCAAGAGGTCACCCATCTTAGTACTGCTCTCGCCCAAGCACGCTTAACTGCGGAGTTCTGATGGGATCCGGTGCATTAGTGCTGGTATGGTCGCACCCGAAAGGTAATGCGAGGTAAATGTATATAAGGGCGGCTTGCCTGCGAGGCTTGAGGAGTAAACCATACGCCGGCGTGCTCGGTCGAGGGGAAGAAATGACCTCAATGCATTCGTCTCGAAACGTTATGCGATTTGAAAAAAAAAATTGCTTCAATTGGACATCGGGGCAAAAAGTTATGGACTTTTAAAGTTTTTAAAGGATTTTTCACCAAGGCTTGCAAAAAAAAGATACTATCCCTATCCCTCACAGAAAATCCGACGTCGGGCCTGCGCGGTGAAATAGAGCGGAAGGGCGGGCTCGGAAAATAAAATAAAAGGGAAGGGTACGGCGAAAGGAAAAAGAAAAGGACGCGGTGGAAAAGGGAAAAAGGGGTGCAACACGAGGACTTCCCAAGAGGTCACCCATCTTAGTACTGCTCTCGCCCAAGCACGCTTAACTGCGGAGTTCTGATGGGATCCGGTGCATTAGTGCTGGTATGGTCGCACCCGAAAGGTAATGCGAGGTAAATGTATATAAGGGCGGCTTGCCTGCGAGGCTTGAGGAGTAAACCATACGCCGGCGTGCTCGGTCGAGGGGAAGAAATGACCTCAATGCATTCGTCTCGAAACGTTATGCGATTTGAAAAAAAAAATTGCTTCAATTGGACATCGGGGCAAAAAGTTATGGACTTTTAAAGTTTTTAAAGGATTTTTCACCAAGGCTTGCAAAAAAAAGATACTATCCCTATCCCTCACAGAAAATCCGACGTCGGGCCTGCGCGGTGAAATAGAGCGGAAGGGCGGGCTCGGAAAATAAAATAAAAGGGAAGGGTACGGCGAAAGGAAAAAGAAAAGGACGCGGTGGAAAAGGGAAAAAGGGGTGCAACACGAGGACTTCCCAAGAGGTCACCCATCTTAGTACTGCTCTCGCCCAAGCACGCTTAACTGCGGAGTTCTGATGGGATCCGGTGCATTAGTGCTGGTATGGTCGCACCCGAAAGGTAATGCGAGGTAAATGTATATAAGGGCGGCTTGCCTGCGAGGCTTGAGGAGTAAACCATACGCCGGCGTGCTCGGTCGAGGGGAAGAAATGACCTCAATGCATTCGTCTCGAAACGTTATGCGATTTGAAAAAAAAAATTGCTTCAATTGGACATCGGGGCAAAAAGTTATGGACTTTTAAAGTTTTTAAAGGATTTTTCACCAAGGCTTGCAAAAAAAAGATACTATCCCTATCCCTCACAGAAAATCCGACGTCGGGCCTGCGCGGTGAAATAGAGCGGAAGGGCGGGCTCGGAAAATAAAATAAAAGGGAAGGGTACGGCGAAAGGAAAAAGAAAAGGACGCGGTGGAAAAGGGAAAAAGGGGTGCAACACGAGGACTTCCCAAGAGGTCACCCATCTTAGTACTGCTCTCGCCCAAGCACGCTTAACTGCGGAGTTCTGATGGGATCCGGTGCATTAGTGCTGGTATGGTCGCACCCGAAAGGTAATGCGAGGTAAATGTATATAAGGGCGGCTTGCCTGCGAGGCTTGAGGAGTAAACCATACGCCGGCGTGCTCGGTCGAGGGGAAGAAATGACCTCAATGCATTCGTCTCGAAACGTTATGCGATTTGAAAAAAAAAATTGCTTCAATTGGACATCGGGGCAAAAAGTTATGGACTTTTAAAGTTTTTAAAGGATTTTTCACCAAGGCTTGCAAAAAAAAGATACTATCCCTATCCCTCACAGAAAATCCGACGTCGGGCCTGCGCGGTGAAATAGAGCGGAAGGGCGGGCTCGGAAAATAAAATAAAAGGGAAGGGTACGGCGAAAGGAAAAAGAAAAGGACGCGGTGGAAAAGGGAAAAAGGGGTGCAACACGAGGACTTCCCAAGAGGTCACCCATCTTAGTACTGCTCTCGCCCAAGCACGCTTAACTGCGGAGTTCTGATGGGATCCGGTGCATTAGTGCTGGTATGGTCGCACCCGAAAGGTAATGCGAGGTAAATGTATATAAGGGCGGCTTGCCTGCGAGGCTTGAGGAGTAAACCATACGCCGGCGTGCTCGGTCGAGGGGAAGAAATGACCTCAATGCATTCGTCTCGAAACGTTATGCGATTTGAAAAAAAAAATTGCTTCAATTGGACATCGGGGCAAAAAGTTATGGACTTTTAAAGTTTTTAAAGGATTTTTCACCAAGGCTTGCAAAAAAAAGATACTATCCCTATCCCTCACAGAAAATCCGACGTCGGGCCTGCGCGGTGAAATAGAGCGGAAGGGCGGGCTCGGAAAATAAAATAAAAGGGAAGGGTACGGCGAAAGGAAAAAGAAAAGGACGCGGTGGAAAAGGGAAAAAGGGGTGCAACACGAGGACTTCCCAAGAGGTCACCCATCTTAGTACTGCTCTCGCCCAAGCACGCTTAACTGCGGAGTTCTGATGGGATCCGGTGCATTAGTGCTGGTATGGTCGCACCCGAAAGGTAATGCGAGGTAAATGTATATAAGGGCGGCTTGCCTGCGAGGCTTGAGGAGTAAACCATACGCCGGCGTGCTCGGTCGAGGGGAAGAAATGACCTCAATGCATTCGTCTCGAAACGTTATGCGATTTGAAAAAAAAAATTGCTTCAATTGGACATCGGGGCAAAAAGTTATGGACTTTTAAAGTTTTTAAAGGATTTTTCACCAAGGCTTGCAAAAAAAAGATACTATCCCTATCCCTCACAGAAAATCCGACGTCGGGCCTGCGCGGTGAAATAGAGCGGAAGGGCGGGCTCGGAAAATAAAATAAAAGGGAAGGGTACGGCGAAAGGAAAAAGAAAAGGACGCGGTGGAAAAGGGAAAAAGGGGTGCAACACGAGGACTTCCCAAGAGGTCACCCATCTTAGTACTGCTCTCGCCCAAGCACGCTTAACTGCGGAGTTCTGATGGGATCCGGTGCATTAGTGCTGGTATGGTCGCACCCGAAAGGTAATGCGAGGTAAATGTATATAAGGGCGGCTTGCCTGCGAGGCTTGAGGAGTAAACCATACGCCGGCGTGCTCGGTCGAGGGGAAGAAATGACCTCAATGCATTCGTCTCGAAACGTTATGCGATTTGAAAAAAAAAATTGCTTCAATTGGACATCGGGGCAAAAAGTTATGGACTTTTAAAGTTTTTAAAGGATTTTTCACCAAGGCTTGCAAAAAAAAGATACTATCCCTATCCCTCACAGAAAATCCGACGTCGGGCCTGCGCGGTGAAATAGAGCGGAAGGGCGGGCTCGGAAAATAAAATAAAAGGGAAGGGTACGGCGAAAGGAAAAAGAAAAGGACGCGGTGGAAAAGGGAAAAAGGGGTGCAACACGAGGACTTCCCAAGAGGTCACCCATCTTAGTACTGCTCTCGCCCAAGCACGCTTAACTGCGGAGTTCTGATGGGATCCGGTGCATTAGTGCTGGTATGGTCGCACCCGAAAGGTAATGCGAGGTAAATGTATATAAGGGCGGCTTGCCTGCGAGGCTTGAGGAGTAAACCATACGCCGGCGTGCTCGGTCGAGGGGAAGAAATGACCTCAATGCATTCGTCTCGAAACGTTATGCGATTTGAAAAAAAAAATTGCTTCAATTGGACATCGGGGCAAAAAGTTATGGACTTTTAAAGTTTTTAAAGGATTTTTCACCAAGGCTTGCAAAAAAAAGATACTATCCCTATCCCTCACAGAAAATCCGACGTCGGGCCTGCGCGGTGAAATAGAGCGGAAGGGCGGGCTCGGAAAATAAAATAAAAGGGAAGGGTACGGCGAAAGGAAAAAGAAAAGGACGCGGTGGAAAAGGGAAAAAGGGGTGCAACACGAGGACTTCCCAAGAGGTCACCCATCTTAGTACTGCTCTCGCCCAAGCACGCTTAACTGCGGAGTTCTGATGGGATCCGGTGCATTAGTGCTGGTATGGTCGCACCCGAAAGGTAATGCGAGGTAAATGTATATAAGGGCGGCTTGCCTGCGAGGCTTGAGGAGTAAACCATACGCCGGCGTGCTCGGTCGAGGGGAAGAAATGACCTCAATGCATTCGTCTCGAAACGTTATGCGATTTGAAAAAAAAAATTGCTTCAATTGGACATCGGGGCAAAAAGTTATGGACTTTTAAAGTTTTTAAAGGATTTTTCACCAAGGCTTGCAAAAAAAAGATACTATCCCTATCCCTCACAGAAAATCCGACGTCGGGCCTGCGCGGTGAAATAGAGCGGAAGGGCGGGCTCGGAAAATAAAATAAAAGGGAAGGGTACGGCGAAAGGAAAAAGAAAAGGACGCGGTGGAAAAGGGAAAAAGGGGTGCAACACGAGGACTTCCCAAGAGGTCACCCATCTTAGTACTGCTCTCGCCCAAGCACGCTTAACTGCGGAGTTCTGATGGGATCCGGTGCATTAGTGCTGGTATGGTCGCACCCGAAAGGTAATGCGAGGTAAATGTATATAAGGGCGGCTTGCCTGCGAGGCTTGAGGAGTAAACCATACGCCGGCGTGCTCGGTCGAGGGGAAGAAATGACCTCAATGCATTCGTCTCGAAACGTTATGCGATTTGAAAAAAAAAATTGCTTCAATTGGACATCGGGGCAAAAAGTTATGGACTTTTAAAGTTTTTAAAGGATTTTTCACCAAGGCTTGCAAAAAAAAGATACTATCCCTATCCCTCACAGAAAATCCGACGTCGGGCCTGCGCGGTGAAATAGAGCGGAAGGGCGGGCTCGGAAAATAAAATAAAAGGGAAGGGTACGGCGAAAGGAAAAAGAAAAGGACGCGGTGGAAAAGGGAAAAAGGGGTGCAACACGAGGACTTCCCAAGAGGTCACCCATCTTAGTACTGCTCTCGCCCAAGCACGCTTAACTGCGGAGTTCTGATGGGATCCGGTGCATTAGTGCTGGTATGGTCGCACCCGAAAGGTAATGCGAGGTAAATGTATATAAGGGCGGCTTGCCTGCGAGGCTTGAGGAGTAAACCATACGCCGGCGTGCTCGGTCGAGGGGAAGAAATGACCTCAATGCATTCGTCTCGAAACGTTATGCGATTTGAAAAAAAAAATTGCTTCAATTGGACATCGGGGCAAAAAGTTATGGACTTTTAAAGTTTTTAAAGGATTTTTCACCAAGGCTTGCAAAAAAAAGATACTATCCCTATCCCTCACAGAAAATCCGACGTCGGGCCTGCGCGGTGAAATAGAGCGGAAGGGCGGGCTCGGAAAATAAAATAAAAGGGAAGGGTACGGCGAAAGGAAAAAGAAAAGGACGCGGTGGAAAAGGGAAAAAGGGGTGCAACACGAGGACTTCCCAAGAGGTCACCCATCTTAGTACTGCTCTCGCCCAAGCACGCTTAACTGCGGAGTTCTGATGGGATCCGGTGCATTAGTGCTGGTATGGTCGCACCCGAAAGGTAATGCGAGGTAAATGTATATAAGGGCGGCTTGCCTGCGAGGCTTGAGGAGTAAACCATACGCCGGCGTGCTCGGTCGAGGGGAAGAAATGACCTCAATGCATTCGTCTCGAAACGTTATGCGATTTGAAAAAAAAAATTGCTTCAATTGGACATCGGGGCAAAAAGTTATGGACTTTTAAAGTTTTTAAAGGATTTTTCACCAAGGCTTGCAAAAAAAAGATACTATCCCTATCCCTCACAGAAAATCCGACGTCGGGCCTGCGCGGTGAAATAGAGCGGAAGGGCGGGCTCGGAAAATAAAATAAAAGGGAAGGGTACGGCGAAAGGAAAAAGAAAAGGACGCGGTGGAAAAGGGAAAAAGGGGTGCAACACGAGGACTTCCCAAGAGGTCACCCATCTTAGTACTGCTCTCGCCCAAGCACGCTTAACTGCGGAGTTCTGATGGGATCCGGTGCATTAGTGCTGGTATGGTCGCACCCGAAAGGTAATGCGAGGTAAATGTATATAAGGGCGGCTTGCCTGCGAGGCTTGAGGAGTAAACCATACGCCGGCGTGCTCGGTCGAGGGGAAGAAATGACCTCAATGCATTCGTCTCGAAACGTTATGCGATTTGAAAAAAAAAATTGCTTCAATTGGACATCGGGGCAAAAAGTTATGGACTTTTAAAGTTTTTAAAGGATTTTTCACCAAGGCTTGCAAAAAAAAGATACTATCCCTATCCCTCACAGAAAATCCGACGTCGGGCCTGCGCGGTGAAATAGAGCGGAAGGGCGGGCTCGGAAAATAAAATAAAAGGGAAGGGTACGGCGAAAGGAAAAAGAAAAGGACGCGGTGGAAAAGGGAAAAAGGGGTGCAACACGAGGACTTCCCAAGAGGTCACCCATCTTAGTACTGCTCTCGCCCAAGCACGCTTAACTGCGGAGTTCTGATGGGATCCGGTGCATTAGTGCTGGTATGGTCGCACCCGAAAGGTAATGCGAGGTAAATGTATATAAGGGCGGCTTGCCTGCGAGGCTTGAGGAGTAAACCATACGCCGGCGTGCTCGGTCGAGGGGAAGAAATGACCTCAATGCATTCGTCTCGAAACGTTATGCGATTTGAAAAAAAAAATTGCTTCAATTGGACATCGGGGCAAAAAGTTATGGACTTTTAAAGTTTTTAAAGGATTTTTCACCAAGGCTTGCAAAAAAAAGATACTATCCCTATCCCTCACAGAAAATCCGACGTCGGGCCTGCGCGGTGAAATAGAGCGGAAGGGCGGGCTCGGAAAATAAAATAAAAGGGAAGGGTACGGCGAAAGGAAAAAGAAAAGGACGCGGTGGAAAAGGGAAAAAGGGGTGCAACACGAGGACTTCCCAAGAGGTCACCCATCTTAGTACTGCTCTCGCCCAAGCACGCTTAACTGCGGAGTTCTGATGGGATCCGGTGCATTAGTGCTGGTATGGTCGCACCCGAAAGGTAATGCGAGGTAAATGTATATAAGGGCGGCTTGCCTGCGAGGCTTGAGGAGTAAACCATACGCCGGCGTGCTCGGTCGAGGGGAAGAAATGACCTCAATGCATTCGTCTCGAAACGTTATGCGATTTGAAAAAAAAAATTGCTTCAATTGGACATCGGGGCAAAAAGTTATGGACTTTTAAAGTTTTTAAAGGATTTTTCACCAAGGCTTGCAAAAAAAAGATACTATCCCTATCCCTCACAGAAAATCCGACGTCGGGCCTGCGCGGTGAAATAGAGCGGAAGGGCGGGCTCGGAAAATAAAATAAAAGGGAAGGGTACGGCGAAAGGAAAAAGAAAAGGACGCGGTGGAAAAGGGAAAAAGGGGTGCAACACGAGGACTTCCCAAGAGGTCACCCATCTTAGTACTGCTCTCGCCCAAGCACGCTTAACTGCGGAGTTCTGATGGGATCCGGTGCATTAGTGCTGGTATGGTCGCACCCGAAAGGTAATGCGAGGTAAATGTATATAAGGGCGGCTTGCCTGCGAGGCTTGAGGAGTAAACCATACGCCGGCGTGCTCGGTCGAGGGGAAGAAATGACCTCAATGCATTCGTCTCGAAACGTTATGCGATTTGAAAAAAAAAATTGCTTCAATTGGACATCGGGGCAAAAAGTTATGGACTTTTAAAGTTTTTAAAGGATTTTTCACCAAGGCTTGCAAAAAAAAGATACTATCCCTATCCCTCACAGAAAATCCGACGTCGGGCCTGCGCGGTGAAATAGAGCGGAAGGGCGGGCTCGGAAAATAAAATAAAAGGGAAGGGTACGGCGAAAGGAAAAAGAAAAGGACGCGGTGGAAAAGGGAAAAAGGGGTGCAACACGAGGACTTCCCAAGAGGTCACCCATCTTAGTACTGCTCTCGCCCAAGCACGCTTAACTGCGGAGTTCTGATGGGATCCGGTGCATTAGTGCTGGTATGGTCGCACCCGAAAGGTAATGCGAGGTAAATGTATATAAGGGCGGCTTGCCTGCGAGGCTTGAGGAGTAAACCATACGCCGGCGTGCTCGGTCGAGGGGAAGAAATGACCTCAATGCATTCGTCTCGAAACGTTATGCGATTTGAAAAAAAAAATTGCTTCAATTGGACATCGGGGCAAAAAGTTATGGACTTTTAAAGTTTTTAAAGGATTTTTCACCAAGGCTTGCAAAAAAAAGATACTATCCCTATCCCTCACAGAAAATCCGACGTCGGGCCTGCGCGGTGAAATAGAGCGGAAGGGCGGGCTCGGAAAATAAAATAAAAGGGAAGGGTACGGCGAAAGGAAAAAGAAAAGGACGCGGTGGAAAAGGGAAAAAGGGGTGCAACACGAGGACTTCCCAAGAGGTCACCCATCTTAGTACTGCTCTCGCCCAAGCACGCTTAACTGCGGAGTTCTGATGGGATCCGGTGCATTAGTGCTGGTATGGTCGCACCCGAAAGGTAATGCGAGGTAAATGTATATAAGGGCGGCTTGCCTGCGAGGCTTGAGGAGTAAACCATACGCCGGCGTGCTCGGTCGAGGGGAAGAAATGACCTCAATGCATTCGTCTCGAAACGTTATGCGATTTGAAAAAAAAAATTGCTTCAATTGGACATCGGGGCAAAAAGTTATGGACTTTTAAAGTTTTTAAAGGATTTTTCACCAAGGCTTGCAAAAAAAAGATACTATCCCTATCCCTCACAGAAAATCCGACGTCGGGCCTGCGCGGTGAAATAGAGCGGAAGGGCGGGCTCGGAAAATAAAATAAAAGGGAAGGGTACGGCGAAAGGAAAAAGAAAAGGACGCGGTGGAAAAGGGAAAAAGGGGTGCAACACGAGGACTTCCCAAGAGGTCACCCATCTTAGTACTGCTCTCGCCCAAGCACGCTTAACTGCGGAGTTCTGATGGGATCCGGTGCATTAGTGCTGGTATGGTCGCACCCGAAAGGTAATGCGAGGTAAATGTATATAAGGGCGGCTTGCCTGCGAGGCTTGAGGAGTAAACCATACGCCGGCGTGCTCGGTCGAGGGGAAGAAATGACCTCAATGCATTCGTCTCGAAACGTTATGCGATTTGAAAAAAAAAATTGCTTCAATTGGACATCGGGGCAAAAAGTTATGGACTTTTAAAGTTTTTAAAGGATTTTTCACCAAGGCTTGCAAAAAAAAGATACTATCCCTATCCCTCACAGAAAATCCGACGTCGGGCCTGCGCGGTGAAATAGAGCGGAAGGGCGGGCTCGGAAAATAAAATAAAAGGGAAGGGTACGGCGAAAGGAAAAAGAAAAGGACGCGGTGGAAAAGGGAAAAAGGGGTGCAACACGAGGACTTCCCAAGAGGTCACCCATCTTAGTACTGCTCTCGCCCAAGCACGCTTAACTGCGGAGTTCTGATGGGATCCGGTGCATTAGTGCTGGTATGGTCGCACCCGAAAGGTAATGCGAGGTAAATGTATATAAGGGCGGCTTGCCTGCGAGGCTTGAGGAGTAAACCATACGCCGGCGTGCTCGGTCGAGGGGAAGAAATGACCTCAATGCATTCGTCTCGAAACGTTATGCGATTTGAAAAAAAAAATTGCTTCAATTGGACATCGGGGCAAAAAGTTATGGACTTTTAAAGTTTTTAAAGGATTTTTCACCAAGGCTTGCAAAAAAAAGATACTATCCCTATCCCTCACAGAAAATCCGACGTCGGGCCTGCGCGGTGAAATAGAGCGGAAGGGCGGGCTCGGAAAATAAAATAAAAGGGAAGGGTACGGCGAAAGGAAAAAGAAAAGGACGCGGTGGAAAAGGGAAAAAGGGGTGCAACACGAGGACTTCCCAAGAGGTCACCCATCTTAGTACTGCTCTCGCCCAAGCACGCTTAACTGCGGAGTTCTGATGGGATCCGGTGCATTAGTGCTGGTATGGTCGCACCCGAAAGGTAATGCGAGGTAAATGTATATAAGGGCGGCTTGCCTGCGAGGCTTGAGGAGTAAACCATACGCCGGCGTGCTCGGTCGAGGGGAAGAAATGACCTCAATGCATTCGTCTCGAAACGTTATGCGATTTGAAAAAAAAAATTGCTTCAATTGGACATCGGGGCAAAAAGTTATGGACTTTTAAAGTTTTTAAAGGATTTTTCACCAAGGCTTGCAAAAAAAAGATACTATCCCTATCCCTCACAGAAAATCCGACGTCGGGCCTGCGCGGTGAAATAGAGCGGAAGGGCGGGCTCGGAAAATAAAATAAAAGGGAAGGGTACGGCGAAAGGAAAAAGAAAAGGACGCGGTGGAAAAGGGAAAAAGGGGTGCAACACGAGGACTTCCCAAGAGGTCACCCATCTTAGTACTGCTCTCGCCCAAGCACGCTTAACTGCGGAGTTCTGATGGGATCCGGTGCATTAGTGCTGGTATGGTCGCACCCGAAAGGTAATGCGAGGTAAATGTATATAAGGGCGGCTTGCCTGCGAGGCTTGAGGAGTAAACCATACGCCGGCGTGCTCGGTCGAGGGGAAGAAATGACCTCAATGCATTCGTCTCGAAACGTTATGCGATTTGAAAAAAAAAATTGCTTCAATTGGACATCGGGGCAAAAAGTTATGGACTTTTAAAGTTTTTAAAGGATTTTTCACCAAGGCTTGCAAAAAAAAGATACTATCCCTATCCCTCACAGAAAATCCGACGTCGGGCCTGCGCGGTGAAATAGAGCGGAAGGGCGGGCTCGGAAAATAAAATAAAAGGGAAGGGTACGGCGAAAGGAAAAAGAAAAGGACGCGGTGGAAAAGGGAAAAAGGGGTGCAACACGAGGACTTCCCAAGAGGTCACCCATCTTAGTACTGCTCTCGCCCAAGCACGCTTAACTGCGGAGTTCTGATGGGATCCGGTGCATTAGTGCTGGTATGGTCGCACCCGAAAGGTAATGCGAGGTAAATGTATATAAGGGCGGCTTGCCTGCGAGGCTTGAGGAGTAAACCATACGCCGGCGTGCTCGGTCGAGGGGAAGAAATGACCTCAATGCATTCGTCTCGAAACGTTATGCGATTTGAAAAAAAAAATTGCTTCAATTGGACATCGGGGCAAAAAGTTATGGACTTTTAAAGTTTTTAAAGGATTTTTCACCAAGGCTTGCAAAAAAAAGATACTATCCCTATCCCTCACAGAAAATCCGACGTCGGGCCTGCGCGGTGAAATAGAGCGGAAGGGCGGGCTCGGAAAATAAAATAAAAGGGAAGGGTACGGCGAAAGGAAAAAGAAAAGGACGCGGTGGAAAAGGGAAAAAGGGGTGCAACACGAGGACTTCCCAAGAGGTCACCCATCTTAGTACTGCTCTCGCCCAAGCACGCTTAACTGCGGAGTTCTGATGGGATCCGGTGCATTAGTGCTGGTATGGTCGCACCCGAAAGGTAATGCGAGGTAAATGTATATAAGGGCGGCTTGCCTGCGAGGCTTGAGGAGTAAACCATACGCCGGCGTGCTCGGTCGAGGGGAAGAAATGACCTCAATGCATTCGTCTCGAAACGTTATGCGATTTGAAAAAAAAAATTGCTTCAATTGGACATCGGGGCAAAAAGTTATGGACTTTTAAAGTTTTTAAAGGATTTTTCACCAAGGCTTGCAAAAAAAAGATACTATCCCTATCCCTCACAGAAAATCCGACGTCGGGCCTGCGCGGTGAAATAGAGCGGAAGGGCGGGCTCGGAAAATAAAATAAAAGGGAAGGGTACGGCGAAAGGAAAAAGAAAAGGACGCGGTGGAAAAGGGAAAAAGGGGTGCAACACGAGGACTTCCCAAGAGGTCACCCATCTTAGTACTGCTCTCGCCCAAGCACGCTTAACTGCGGAGTTCTGATGGGATCCGGTGCATTAGTGCTGGTATGGTCGCACCCGAAAGGTAATGCGAGGTAAATGTATATAAGGGCGGCTTGCCTGCGAGGCTTGAGGAGTAAACCATACGCCGGCGTGCTCGGTCGAGGGGAAGAAATGACCTCAATGCATTCGTCTCGAAACGTTATGCGATTTGAAAAAAAAAATTGCTTCAATTGGACATCGGGGCAAAAAGTTATGGACTTTTAAAGTTTTTAAAGGATTTTTCACCAAGGCTTGCAAAAAAAAGATACTATCCCTATCCCTCACAGAAAATCCGACGTCGGGCCTGCGCGGTGAAATAGAGCGGAAGGGCGGGCTCGGAAAATAAAATAAAAGGGAAGGGTACGGCGAAAGGAAAAAGAAAAGGACGCGGTGGAAAAGGGAAAAAGGGGTGCAACACGAGGACTTCCCAAGAGGTCACCCATCTTAGTACTGCTCTCGCCCAAGCACGCTTAACTGCGGAGTTCTGATGGGATCCGGTGCATTAGTGCTGGTATGGTCGCACCCGAAAGGTAATGCGAGGTAAATGTATATAAGGGCGGCTTGCCTGCGAGGCTTGAGGAGTAAACCATACGCCGGCGTGCTCGGTCGAGGGGAAGAAATGACCTCAATGCATTCGTCTCGAAACGTTATGCGATTTGAAAAAAAAAATTGCTTCAATTGGACATCGGGGCAAAAAGTTATGGACTTTTAAAGTTTTTAAAGGATTTTTCACCAAGGCTTGCAAAAAAAAGATACTATCCCTATCCCTCACAGAAAATCCGACGTCGGGCCTGCGCGGTGAAATAGAGCGGAAGGGCGGGCTCGGAAAATAAAATAAAAGGGAAGGGTACGGCGAAAGGAAAAAGAAAAGGACGCGGTGGAAAAGGGAAAAAGGGGTGCAACACGAGGACTTCCCAAGAGGTCACCCATCTTAGTACTGCTCTCGCCCAAGCACGCTTAACTGCGGAGTTCTGATGGGATCCGGTGCATTAGTGCTGGTATGGTCGCACCCGAAAGGTAATGCGAGGTAAATGTATATAAGGGCGGCTTGCCTGCGAGGCTTGAGGAGTAAACCATACGCCGGCGTGCTCGGTCGAGGGGAAGAAATGACCTCAATGCATTCGTCTCGAAACGTTATGCGATTTGAAAAAAAAAATTGCTTCAATTGGACATCGGGGCAAAAAGTTATGGACTTTTAAAGTTTTTAAAGGATTTTTCACCAAGGCTTGCAAAAAAAAGATACTATCCCTATCCCTCACAGAAAATCCGACGTCGGGCCTGCGCGGTGAAATAGAGCGGAAGGGCGGGCTCGGAAAATAAAATAAAAGGGAAGGGTACGGCGAAAGGAAAAAGAAAAGGACGCGGTGGAAAAGGGAAAAAGGGGTGCAACACGAGGACTTCCCAAGAGGTCACCCATCTTAGTACTGCTCTCGCCCAAGCACGCTTAACTGCGGAGTTCTGATGGGATCCGGTGCATTAGTGCTGGTATGGTCGCACCCGAAAGGTAATGCGAGGTAAATGTATATAAGGGCGGCTTGCCTGCGAGGCTTGAGGAGTAAACCATACGCCGGCGTGCTCGGTCGAGGGGAAGAAATGACCTCAATGCATTCGTCTCGAAACGTTATGCGATTTGAAAAAAAAAATTGCTTCAATTGGACATCGGGGCAAAAAGTTATGGACTTTTAAAGTTTTTAAAGGATTTTTCACCAAGGCTTGCAAAAAAAAGATACTATCCCTATCCCTCACAGAAAATCCGACGTCGGGCCTGCGCGGTGAAATAGAGCGGAAGGGCGGGCTCGGAAAATAAAATAAAAGGGAAGGGTACGGCGAAAGGAAAAAGAAAAGGACGCGGTGGAAAAGGGAAAAAGGGGTGCAACACGAGGACTTCCCAAGAGGTCACCCATCTTAGTACTGCTCTCGCCCAAGCACGCTTAACTGCGGAGTTCTGATGGGATCCGGTGCATTAGTGCTGGTATGGTCGCACCCGAAAGGTAATGCGAGGTAAATGTATATAAGGGCGGCTTGCCTGCGAGGCTTGAGGAGTAAACCATACGCCGGCGTGCTCGGTCGAGGGGAAGAAATGACCTCAATGCATTCGTCTCGAAACGTTATGCGATTTGAAAAAAAAAATTGCTTCAATTGGACATCGGGGCAAAAAGTTATGGACTTTTAAAGTTTTTAAAGGATTTTTCACCAAGGCTTGCAAAAAAAAGATACTATCCCTATCCCTCACAGAAAATCCGACGTCGGGCCTGCGCGGTGAAATAGAGCGGAAGGGCGGGCTCGGAAAATAAAATAAAAGGGAAGGGTACGGCGAAAGGAAAAAGAAAAGGACGCGGTGGAAAAGGGAAAAAGGGGTGCAACACGAGGACTTCCCAAGAGGTCACCCATCTTAGTACTGCTCTCGCCCAAGCACGCTTAACTGCGGAGTTCTGATGGGATCCGGTGCATTAGTGCTGGTATGGTCGCACCCGAAAGGTAATGCGAGGTAAATGTATATAAGGGCGGCTTGCCTGCGAGGCTTGAGGAGTAAACCATACGCCGGCGTGCTCGGTCGAGGGGAAGAAATGACCTCAATGCATTCGTCTCGAAACGTTATGCGATTTGAAAAAAAAAATTGCTTCAATTGGACATCGGGGCAAAAAGTTATGGACTTTTAAAGTTTTTAAAGGATTTTTCACCAAGGCTTGCAAAAAAAAGATACTATCCCTATCCCTCACAGAAAATCCGACGTCGGGCCTGCGCGGTGAAATAGAGCGGAAGGGCGGGCTCGGAAAATAAAATAAAAGGGAAGGGTACGGCGAAAGGAAAAAGAAAAGGACGCGGTGGAAAAGGGAAAAAGGGGTGCAACACGAGGACTTCCCAAGAGGTCACCCATCTTAGTACTGCTCTCGCCCAAGCACGCTTAACTGCGGAGTTCTGATGGGATCCGGTGCATTAGTGCTGGTATGGTCGCACCCGAAAGGTAATGCGAGGTAAATGTATATAAGGGCGGCTTGCCTGCGAGGCTTGAGGAGTAAACCATACGCCGGCGTGCTCGGTCGAGGGGAAGAAATGACCTCAATGCATTCGTCTCGAAACGTTATGCGATTTGAAAAAAAAAATTGCTTCAATTGGACATCGGGGCAAAAAGTTATGGACTTTTAAAGTTTTTAAAGGATTTTTCACCAAGGCTTGCAAAAAAAAGATACTATCCCTATCCCTCACAGAAAATCCGACGTCGGGCCTGCGCGGTGAAATAGAGCGGAAGGGCGGGCTCGGAAAATAAAATAAAAGGGAAGGGTACGGCGAAAGGAAAAAGAAAAGGACGCGGTGGAAAAGGGAAAAAGGGGTGCAACACGAGGACTTCCCAAGAGGTCACCCATCTTAGTACTGCTCTCGCCCAAGCACGCTTAACTGCGGAGTTCTGATGGGATCCGGTGCATTAGTGCTGGTATGGTCGCACCCGAAAGGTAATGCGAGGTAAATGTATATAAGGGCGGCTTGCCTGCGAGGCTTGAGGAGTAAACCATACGCCGGCGTGCTCGGTCGAGGGGAAGAAATGACCTCAATGCATTCGTCTCGAAACGTTATGCGATTTGAAAAAAAAAATTGCTTCAATTGGACATCGGGGCAAAAAGTTATGGACTTTTAAAGTTTTTAAAGGATTTTTCACCAAGGCTTGCAAAAAAAAGATACTATCCCTATCCCTCACAGAAAATCCGACGTCGGGCCTGCGCGGTGAAATAGAGCGGAAGGGCGGGCTCGGAAAATAAAATAAAAGGGAAGGGTACGGCGAAAGGAAAAAGAAAAGGACGCGGTGGAAAAGGGAAAAAGGGGTGCAACACGAGGACTTCCCAAGAGGTCACCCATCTTAGTACTGCTCTCGCCCAAGCACGCTTAACTGCGGAGTTCTGATGGGATCCGGTGCATTAGTGCTGGTATGGTCGCACCCGAAAGGTAATGCGAGGTAAATGTATATAAGGGCGGCTTGCCTGCGAGGCTTGAGGAGTAAACCATACGCCGGCGTGCTCGGTCGAGGGGAAGAAATGACCTCAATGCATTCGTCTCGAAACGTTATGCGATTTGAAAAAAAAAATTGCTTCAATTGGACATCGGGGCAAAAAGTTATGGACTTTTAAAGTTTTTAAAGGATTTTTCACCAAGGCTTGCAAAAAAAAGATACTATCCCTATCCCTCACAGAAAATCCGACGTCGGGCCTGCGCGGTGAAATAGAGCGGAAGGGCGGGCTCGGAAAATAAAATAAAAGGGAAGGGTACGGCGAAAGGAAAAAGAAAAGGACGCGGTGGAAAAGGGAAAAAGGGGTGCAACACGAGGACTTCCCAAGAGGTCACCCATCTTAGTACTGCTCTCGCCCAAGCACGCTTAACTGCGGAGTTCTGATGGGATCCGGTGCATTAGTGCTGGTATGGTCGCACCCGAAAGGTAATGCGAGGTAAATGTATATAAGGGCGGCTTGCCTGCGAGGCTTGAGGAGTAAACCATACGCCGGCGTGCTCGGTCGAGGGGAAGAAATGACCTCAATGCATTCGTCTCGAAACGTTATGCGATTTGAAAAAAAAAATTGCTTCAATTGGACATCGGGGCAAAAAGTTATGGACTTTTAAAGTTTTTAAAGGATTTTTCACCAAGGCTTGCAAAAAAAAGATACTATCCCTATCCCTCACAGAAAATCCGACGTCGGGCCTGCGCGGTGAAATAGAGCGGAAGGGCGGGCTCGGAAAATAAAATAAAAGGGAAGGGTACGGCGAAAGGAAAAAGAAAAGGACGCGGTGGAAAAGGGAAAAAGGGGTGCAACACGAGGACTTCCCAAGAGGTCACCCATCTTAGTACTGCTCTCGCCCAAGCACGCTTAACTGCGGAGTTCTGATGGGATCCGGTGCATTAGTGCTGGTATGGTCGCACCCGAAAGGTAATGCGAGGTAAATGTATATAAGGGCGGCTTGCCTGCGAGGCTTGAGGAGTAAACCATACGCCGGCGTGCTCGGTCGAGGGGAAGAAATGACCTCAATGCATTCGTCTCGAAACGTTATGCGATTTGAAAAAAAAAATTGCTTCAATTGGACATCGGGGCAAAAAGTTATGGACTTTTAAAGTTTTTAAAGGATTTTTCACCAAGGCTTGCAAAAAAAAGATACTATCCCTATCCCTCACAGAAAATCCGACGTCGGGCCTGCGCGGTGAAATAGAGCGGAAGGGCGGGCTCGGAAAATAAAATAAAAGGGAAGGGTACGGCGAAAGGAAAAAGAAAAGGACGCGGTGGAAAAGGGAAAAAGGGGTGCAACACGAGGACTTCCCAAGAGGTCACCCATCTTAGTACTGCTCTCGCCCAAGCACGCTTAACTGCGGAGTTCTGATGGGATCCGGTGCATTAGTGCTGGTATGGTCGCACCCGAAAGGTAATGCGAGGTAAATGTATATAAGGGCGGCTTGCCTGCGAGGCTTGAGGAGTAAACCATACGCCGGCGTGCTCGGTCGAGGGGAAGAAATGACCTCAATGCATTCGTCTCGAAACGTTATGCGATTTGAAAAAAAAAATTGCTTCAATTGGACATCGGGGCAAAAAGTTATGGACTTTTAAAGTTTTTAAAGGATTTTTCACCAAGGCTTGCAAAAAAAAGATACTATCCCTATCCCTCACAGAAAATCCGACGTCGGGCCTGCGCGGTGAAATAGAGCGGAAGGGCGGGCTCGGAAAATAAAATAAAAGGGAAGGGTACGGCGAAAGGAAAAAGAAAAGGACGCGGTGGAAAAGGGAAAAAAGGGGTGCAACACGAGGACTTCCCAAGAGGTCACCCATCTTAGTACTGCTCTCGCCCAAGCACGCTTAACTGCGGAGTTCTGATGGGATCCGGTGCATTAGTGCTGGTATGGTCGCACCCGAAAGGTAATGCGAGGTAAATGTATATAAGGGCGGCTTGCCTGCGAGGCTTGAGGAGTAAACCATACGCCGGCGTGCTCGGTCGAGGGGAAGAAATGACCTCAATGCATTCGTCTCGAAACGTTATGCGATTTGAAAAAAAAAATTGCTTCAATTGGACATCGGGGCAAAAAGTTATGGACTTTTAAAGTTTTTAAAGGATTTTTCACCAAGGCTTGCAAAAAAAAGATACTATCCCTATCCCTCACAGAAAATCCGACGTCGGGCCTGCGCGGTGAAATAGAGCGGAAGGGCGGGCTCGGAAAATAAAATAAAAGGGAAGGGTACGGCGAAAGGAAAAAGAAAAGGACGCGGTGGAAAAGGGAAAAAGGGGTGCAACACGAGGACTTCCCAAGAGGTCACCCATCTTAGTACTGCTCTCGCCCAAGCACGCTTAACTGCGGAGTTCTGATGGGATCCGGTGCATTAGTGCTGGTATGGTCGCACCCGAAAGGTAATGCGAGGTAAATGTATATAAGGGCGGCTTGCCTGCGAGGCTTGAGGAGTAAACCATACGCCGGCGTGCTCGGTCGAGGGGAAGAAATGACCTCAATGCATTCGTCTCGAAACGTTATGCGATTTGAAAAAAAAAATTGCTTCAATTGGACATCGGGGCAAAAAGTTATGGACTTTTAAAGTTTTTAAAGGATTTTTCACCAAGGCTTGCAAAAAAAAGATACTATCCCTATCCCTCACAGAAAATCCGACGTCGGGCCTGCGCGGTGAAATAGAGCGGAAGGGCGGGCTCGGAAAATAAAATAAAAGGGAAGGGTACGGCGAAAGGAAAAAGAAAAGGACGCGGTGGAAAAGGGAAAAGGAAAAAGGGGTGCAACACGAGGACTTCCCAAGAGGTCACCCATCTTAGTACTGCTCTCGCCCAAGCACGCTTAACTGCGGAGTTCTGATGGGATCCGGTGCATTAGTGCTGGTATGGTCGCACCCGAAAGGTAATGCGAGGTAAATGTATATAAGGGCGGCTTGCCTGCGAGGCTTGAGGAGTAAACCATACGCCGGCGTGCTCGGTCGAGGGGAAGAAATGACCTCAATGCATTCGTCTCGAAACGTTATGCGATTTGAAAAAAAAAATTGCTTCAATTGGACATCGGGGCAAAAAGTTATGGACTTTTAAAGTTTTTAAAGGATTTTTCACCAAGGCTTGCAAAAAAAAGATACTATCCCTATCCCTCACAGAAAATCCGACGTCGGGCCTGCGCGGTGAAATAGAGCGGAAGGGCGGGCTCGGAAAATAAAATAAAAGGGAAGGGTACGGCGAAAGGAAAAAGAAAAGGACGCGGTGGAAAAGGGAAAAAGGGGTGCAACACGAGGACTTCCCAAGAGGTCACCCATCTTAGTACTGCTCTCGCCCAAGCACGCTTAACTGCGGAGTTCTGATGGGATCCGGTGCATTAGTGCTGGTATGGTCGCACCCGAAAGGTAATGCGAGGTAAATGTATATAAGGGCGGCTTGCCTGCGAGGCTTGAGGAGTAAACCATACGCCGGCGTGCTCGGTCGAGGGGAAGAAATGACCTCAATGCATTCGTCTCGAAACGTTATGCGATTTGAAAAAAAAAATTGCTTCAATTGGACATCGGGGCAAAAAGTTATGGACTTTTAAAGTTTTTAAAGGATTTTTCACCAAGGCTTGCAAAAAAAAGATACTATCCCTATCCCTCACAGAAAATCCGACGTCGGGCCTGCGCGGTGAAATAGAGCGGAAGGGCGGGCTCGGAAAATAAAATAAAAGGGAAGGGTACGGCGAAAGGAAAAAGAAAAGGACGCGGTGGAAAAGGGAAAAAAGGGGTGCAACACGAGGACTTCCCAAGAGGTCACCCATCTTAGTACTGCTCTCGCCCAAGCACGCTTAACTGCGGAGTTCTGATGGGATCCGGTGCATTAGTGCTGGTATGGTCGCACCCGAAAGGTAATGCGAGGTAAATGTATATAAGGGCGGCTTGCCTGCGAGGCTTGAGGAGTAAACCATACGCCGGCGTGCTCGGTCGAGGGGAAGAAATGACCTCAATGCATTCGTCTCGAAACGTTATGCGATTTGAAAAAAAAAATTGCTTCAATTGGACATCGGGGCAAAAAGTTATGGACTTTTAAAGTTTTTAAAGGATTTTTCACCAAGGCTTGCAAAAAAAAGATACTATCCCTATCCCTCACAGAAAATCCGACGTCGGGCCTGCGCGGTGAAATAGAGCGGAAGGGCGGGCTCGGAAAATAAAATAAAAGGGAAGGGTACGGCGAAAGGAAAAAGAAAAGGACGCGGTGGAAAAGGGAAAAAGGGGTGCAACACGAGGACTTCCCAAGAGGTCACCCATCTTAGTACTGCTCTCGCCCAAGCACGCTTAACTGCGGAGTTCTGATGGGATCCGGTGCATTAGTGCTGGTATGGTCGCACCCGAAAGGTAATGCGAGGTAAATGTATATAAGGGCGGCTTGCCTGCGAGGCTTGAGGAGTAAACCATACGCCGGCGTGCTCGGTCGAGGGGAAGAAATGACCTCAATGCATTCGTCTCGAAACGTTATGCGATTTGAAAAAAAAAATTGCTTCAATTGGACATCGGGGCAAAAAGTTATGGACTTTTAAAGTTTTTAAAGGATTTTTCACCAAGGCTTGCAAAAAAAAGATACTATCCCTATCCCTCACAGAAAATCCGACGTCGGGCCTGCGCGGTGAAATAGAGCGGAAGGGCGGGCTCGGAAAATAAAATAAAAGGGAAGGGTACGGCGAAAGGAAAAAGAAAAGGACGCGGTGGAAAAGGGAAAAAGGGGTGCAACACGAGGACTTCCCAAGAGGTCACCCATCTTAGTACTGCTCTCGCCCAAGCACGCTTAACTGCGGAGTTCTGATGGGATCCGGTGCATTAGTGCTGGTATGGTCGCACCCGAAAGGTAATGCGAGGTAAATGTATATAAGGGCGGCTTGCCTGCGAGGCTTGAGGAGTAAACCATACGCCGGCGTGCTCGGTCGAGGGGAAGAAATGACCTCAATGCATTCGTCTCGAAACGTTATGCGATTTGAAAAAAAAAATTGCTTCAATTGGACATCGGGGCAAAAAGTTATGGACTTTTAAAGTTTTTAAAGGATTTTTCACCAAGGCTTGCAAAAAAAAGATACTATCCCTATCCCTCACAGAAAATCCGACGTCGGGCCTGCGCGGTGAAATAGAGCGGAAGGGCGGGCTCGGAAAATAAAATAAAAGGGAAGGGTACGGCGAAAGGAAAAAGAAAAGGACGCGGTGGAAAAGGGAAAAAGGGGTGCAACACGAGGACTTCCCAAGAGGTCACCCATCTTAGTACTGCTCTCGCCCAAGCACGCTTAACTGCGGAGTTCTGATGGGATCCGGTGCATTAGTGCTGGTATGGTCGCACCCGAAAGGTAATGCGAGGTAAATGTATATAAGGGCGGCTTGCCTGCGAGGCTTGAGGAGTAAACCATACGCCGGCGTGCTCGGTCGAGGGGAAGAAATGACCTCAATGCATTCGTCTCGAAACGTTATGCGATTTGAAAAAAAAAATTGCTTCAATTGGACATCGGGGCAAAAAGTTATGGACTTTTAAAGTTTTTAAAGGATTTTTCACCAAGGCTTGCAAAAAAAAGATACTATCCCTATCCCTCACAGAAAATCCGACGTCGGGCCTGCGCGGTGAAATAGAGCGGAAGGGCGGGCTCGGAAAATAAAATAAAAGGGAAGGGTACGGCGAAAGGAAAAAGAAAAGGACGCGGTGGAAAAGGGAAAAAGGGGTGCAACACGAGGACTTCCCAAGAGGTCACCCATCTTAGTACTGCTCTCGCCCAAGCACGCTTAACTGCGGAGTTCTGATGGGATCCGGTGCATTAGTGCTGGTATGGTCGCACCCGAAAGGTAATGCGAGGTAAATGTATATAAGGGCGGCTTGCCTGCGAGGCTTGAGGAGTAAACCATACGCCGGCGTGCTCGGTCGAGGGGAAGAAATGACCTCAATGCATTCGTCTCGAAACGTTATGCGATTTGAAAAAAAAAATTGCTTCAATTGGACATCGGGGCAAAAAGTTATGGACTTTTAAAGTTTTTAAAGGATTTTTCACCAAGGCTTGCAAAAAAAAGATACTATCCCTATCCCTCACAGAAAATCCGACGTCGGGCCTGCGCGGTGAAATAGAGCGGAAGGGCGGGCTCGGAAAATAAAATAAAAGGGAAGGGTACGGCGAAAGGAAAAAGAAAAGGACGCGGTGGAAAAGGGAAAAAAGGGGTGCAACACGAGGACTTCCCAAGAGGTCACCCATCTTAGTACTGCTCTCGCCCAAGCACGCTTAACTGCGGAGTTCTGATGGGATCCGGTGCATTAGTGCTGGTATGGTCGCACCCGAAAGGTAATGCGAGGTAAATGTATATAAGGGCGGCTTGCCTGCGAGGCTTGAGGAGTAAACCATACGCCGGCGTGCTCGGTCGAGGGGAAGAAATGACCTCAATGCATTCGTCTCGAAACGTTATGCGATTTGAAAAAAAAAATTGCTTCAATTGGACATCGGGGCAAAAAGTTATGGACTTTTAAAGTTTTTAAAGGATTTTTCACCAAGGCTTGCAAAAAAAAGATACTATCCCTATCCCTCACAGAAAATCCGACGTCGGGCCTGCGCGGTGAAATAGAGCGGAAGGGCGGGCTCGGAAAATAAAATAAAAGGGAAGGGTACGGCGAAAGGAAAAAGAAAAGGACGCGGTGGAAAAGGGAAAAAGGGGTGCAACACGAGGACTTCCCAAGAGGTCACCCATCTTAGTACTGCTCTCGCCCAAGCACGCTTAACTGCGGAGTTCTGATGGGATCCGGTGCATTAGTGCTGGTATGGTCGCACCCGAAAGGTAATGCGAGGTAAATGTATATAAGGGCGGCTTGCCTGCGAGGCTTGAGGAGTAAACCATACGCCGGCGTGCTCGGTCGAGGGGAAGAAATGACCTCAATGCATTCGTCTCGAAACGTTATGCGATTTGAAAAAAAAAATTGCTTCAATTGGACATCGGGGCAAAAAGTTATGGACTTTTAAAGTTTTTAAAGGATTTTTCACCAAGGCTTGCAAAAAAAAGATACTATCCCTATCCCTCACAGAAAATCCGACGTCGGGCCTGCGCGGTGAAATAGAGCGGAAGGGCGGGCTCGGAAAATAAAATAAAAGGGAAGGGTACGGCGAAAGGAAAAAGAAAAGGACGCGGTGGAAAAGGGAAAAAAGGGGTGCAACACGAGGACTTCCCAAGAGGTCACCCATCTTAGTACTGCTCTCGCCCAAGCACGCTTAACTGCGGAGTTCTGATGGGATCCGGTGCATTAGTGCTGGTATGGTCGCACCCGAAAGGTAATGCGAGGTAAATGTATATAAGGGCGGCTTGCCTGCGAGGCTTGAGGAGTAAACCATACGCCGGCGTGCTCGGTCGAGGGGAAGAAATGACCTCAATGCATTCGTCTCGAAACGTTATGCGATTTGAAAAAAAAAATTGCTTCAATTGGACATCGGGGCAAAAAGTTATGGACTTTTAAAGTTTTTAAAGGATTTTTCACCAAGGCTTGCAAAAAAAAGATACTATCCCTATCCCTCACAGAAAATCCGACGTCGGGCCTGCGCGGTGAAATAGAGCGGAAGGGCGGGCTCGGAAAATAAAATAAAAGGGAAGGGTACGGCGAAAGGAAAAAGAAAAGGACGCGGTGGAAAAGGGAAAAAAGGGGTGCAACACGAGGACTTCCCAAGAGGTCACCCATCTTAGTACTGCTCTCGCCCAAGCACGCTTAACTGCGGAGTTCTGATGGGATCCGGTGCATTAGTGCTGGTATGGTCGCACCCGAAAGGTAATGCGAGGTAAATGTATATAAGGGCGGCTTGCCTGCGAGGCTTGAGGAGTAAACCATACGCCGGCGTGCTCGGTCGAGGGGAAGAAATGACCTCAATGCATTCGTCTCGAAACGTTATGCGATTTGAAAAAAAAAATTGCTTCAATTGGACATCGGGGCAAAAAGTTATGGACTTTTAAAGTTTTTAAAGGATTTTTCACCAAGGCTTGCAAAAAAAAGATACTATCCCTATCCCTCACAGAAAATCCGACGTCGGGCCTGCGCGGTGAAATAGAGCGGAAGGGCGGGCTCGGAAAATAAAATAAAAGGGAAGGGTACGGCGAAAGGAAAAAGAAAAGGACGCGGTGGAAAAGGGAAAAAGGGGTGCAACACGAGGACTTCCCAAGAGGTCACCCATCTTAGTACTGCTCTCGCCCAAGCACGCTTAACTGCGGAGTTCTGATGGGATCCGGTGCATTAGTGCTGGTATGGTCGCACCCGAAAGGTAATGCGAGGTAAATGTATATAAGGGCGGCTTGCCTGCGAGGCTTGAGGAGTAAACCATACGCCGGCGTGCTCGGTCGAGGGGAAGAAATGACCTCAATGCATTCGTCTCGAAACGTTATGCGATTTGAAAAAAAAAATTGCTTCAATTGGACATCGGGGCAAAAAGTTATGGACTTTTAAAGTTTTTAAAGGATTTTTCACCAAGGCTTGCAAAAAAAAGATACTATCCCTATCCCTCACAGAAAATCCGACGTCGGGCCTGCGCGGTGAAATAGAGCGGAAGGGCGGGCTCGGAAAATAAAATAAAAGGGAAGGGTACGGCGAAAGGAAAAAGAAAAGGACGCGGTGGAAAAGGGAAAAAGGGGTGCAACACGAGGACTTCCCAAGAGGTCACCCATCTTAGTACTGCTCTCGCCCAAGCACGCTTAACTGCGGAGTTCTGATGGGATCCGGTGCATTAGTGCTGGTATGGTCGCACCCGAAAGGTAATGCGAGGTAAATGTATATAAGGGCGGCTTGCCTGCGAGGCTTGAGGAGTAAACCATACGCCGGCGTGCTCGGTCGAGGGGAAGAAATGACCTCAATGCATTCGTCTCGAAACGTTATGCGATTTGAAAAAAAAAATTGCTTCAATTGGACATCGGGGCAAAAAGTTATGGACTTTTAAAGTTTTTAAAGGATTTTTCACCAAGGCTTGCAAAAAAAAGATACTATCCCTATCCCTCACAGAAAATCCGACGTCGGGCCTGCGCGGTGAAATAGAGCGGAAGGGCGGGCTCGGAAAATAAAATAAAAGGGAAGGGTACGGCGAAAGGAAAAAGAAAAGGACGCGGTGGAAAAGGGAAAAAGGGGTGCAACACGAGGACTTCCCAAGAGGTCACCCATCTTAGTACTGCTCTCGCCCAAGCACGCTTAACTGCGGAGTTCTGATGGGATCCGGTGCATTAGTGCTGGTATGGTCGCACCCGAAAGGTAATGCGAGGTAAATGTATATAAGGGCGGCTTGCCTGCGAGGCTTGAGGAGTAAACCATACGCCGGCGTGCTCGGTCGAGGGGAAGAAATGACCTCAATGCATTCGTCTCGAAACGTTATGCGATTTGAAAAAAAAAATTGCTTCAATTGGACATCGGGGCAAAAAGTTATGGACTTTTAAAGTTTTTAAAGGATTTTTCACCAAGGCTTGCAAAAAAAAGATACTATCCCTATCCCTCACAGAAAATCCGACGTCGGGCCTGCGCGGTGAAATAGAGCGGAAGGGCGGGCTCGGAAAATAAAATAAAAGGGAAGGGTACGGCGAAAGGAAAAAGAAAAGGACGCGGTGGAAAAGGGAAAAAGGGGTGCAACACGAGGACTTCCCAAGAGGTCACCCATCTTAGTACTGCTCTCGCCCAAGCACGCTTAACTGCGGAGTTCTGATGGGATCCGGTGCATTAGTGCTGGTATGGTCGCACCCGAAAGGTAATGCGAGGTAAATGTATATAAGGGCGGCTTGCCTGCGAGGCTTGAGGAGTAAACCATACGCCGGCGTGCTCGGTCGAGGGGAAGAAATGACCTCAATGCATTCGTCTCGAAACGTTATGCGATTTGAAAAAAAAAATTGCTTCAATTGGACATCGGGGCAAAAAGTTATGGACTTTTAAAGTTTTTAAAGGATTTTTCACCAAGGCTTGCAAAAAAAAGATACTATCCCTATCCCTCACAGAAAATCCGACGTCGGGCCTGCGCGGTGAAATAGAGCGGAAGGGCGGGCTCGGAAAATAAAATAAAAGGGAAGGGTACGGCGAAAGGAAAAAGAAAAGGACGCGGTGGAAAAGGGAAAAAAGGGGTGCAACACGAGGACTTCCCAAGAGGTCACCCATCTTAGTACTGCTCTCGCCCAAGCACGCTTAACTGCGGAGTTCTGATGGGATCCGGTGCATTAGTGCTGGTATGGTCGCACCCGAAAGGTAATGCGAGGTAAATGTATATAAGGGCGGCTTGCCTGCGAGGCTTGAGGAGTAAACCATACGCCGGCGTGCTCGGTCGAGGGGAAGAAATGACCTCAATGCATTCGTCTCGAAACGTTATGCGATTTGAAAAAAAAAATTGCTTCAATTGGACATCGGGGCAAAAAGTTATGGACTTTTAAAGTTTTTAAAGGATTTTTCACCAAGGCTTGCAAAAAAAAGATACTATCCCTATCCCTCACAGAAAATCCGACGTCGGGCCTGCGCGGTGAAATAGAGCGGAAGGGCGGGCTCGGAAAATAAAATAAAAGGGAAGGGTACGGCGAAAGGAAAAAGAAAAGGACGCGGTGGAAAAGGGAAAAAGGGGTGCAACACGAGGACTTCCCAAGAGGTCACCCATCTTAGTACTGCTCTCGCCCAAGCACGCTTAACTGCGGAGTTCTGATGGGATCCGGTGCATTAGTGCTGGTATGGTCGCACCCGAAAGGTAATGCGAGGTAAATGTATATAAGGGCGGCTTGCCTGCGAGGCTTGAGGAGTAAACCATACGCCGGCGTGCTCGGTCGAGGGGAAGAAATGACCTCAATGCATTCGTCTCGAAACGTTATGCGATTTGAAAAAAAAAATTGCTTCAATTGGACATCGGGGCAAAAAGTTATGGACTTTTAAAGTTTTTAAAGGATTTTTCACCAAGGCTTGCAAAAAAAAGATACTATCCCTATCCCTCACAGAAAATCCGACGTCGGGCCTGCGCGGTGAAATAGAGCGGAAGGGCGGGCTCGGAAAATAAAATAAAAGGGAAGGGTACGGCGAAAGGAAAAAGAAAAGGACGCGGTGGAAAAGGGAAAAAGGGGTGCAACACGAGGACTTCCCAAGAGGTCACCCATCTTAGTACTGCTCTCGCCCAAGCACGCTTAACTGCGGAGTTCTGATGGGATCCGGTGCATTAGTGCTGGTATGGTCGCACCCGAAAGGTAATGCGAGGTAAATGTATATAAGGGCGGCTTGCCTGCGAGGCTTGAGGAGTAAACCATACGCCGGCGTGCTCGGTCGAGGGGAAGAAATGACCTCAATGCATTCGTCTCGAAACGTTATGCGATTTGAAAAAAAAAATTGCTTCAATTGGACATCGGGGCAAAAAGTTATGGACTTTTAAAGTTTTTAAAGGATTTTTCACCAAGGCTTGCAAAAAAAAGATACTATCCCTATCCCTCACAGAAAATCCGACGTCGGGCCTGCGCGGTGAAATAGAGCGGAAGGGCGGGCTCGGAAAATAAAATAAAAGGGAAGGGTACGGCGAAAGGAAAAAGAAAAGGACGCGGTGGAAAAGGGAAAAAAGGGGTGCAACACGAGGACTTCCCAAGAGGTCACCCATCTTAGTACTGCTCTCGCCCAAGCACGCTTAACTGCGGAGTTCTGATGGGATCCGGTGCATTAGTGCTGGTATGGTCGCACCCGAAAGGTAATGCGAGGTAAATGTATATAAGGGCGGCTTGCCTGCGAGGCTTGAGGAGTAAACCATACGCCGGCGTGCTCGGTCGAGGGGAAGAAATGACCTCAATGCATTCGTCTCGAAACGTTATGCGATTTGAAAAAAAAATTGCTTCAATTGGACATCGGGGCAAAAAGTTATGGACTTTTAAAGTTTTTAAAGGATTTTTCACCAAGGCTTGCAAAAAAAAGATACTATCCCTATCCCTCACAGAAAATCCGACGTCGGGCCTGCGCGGTGAAATAGAGCGGAAGGGCGGGCTCGGAAAATAAAATAAAAGGGAAGGGTACGGCGAAAGGAAAAAGAAAAGGACGCGGTGGAAAAGGGAAAAAAAGGGGTGCAACACGAGGACTTCCCAAGAGGTCACCCATCTTAGTACTGCTCTCGCCCAAGCACGCTTAACTGCGGAGTTCTGATGGGATCCGGTGCATTAGTGCTGGTATGGTCGCACCCGAAAGGTAATGCGAGGTAAATGTATATAAGGGCGGCTTGCCTGCGAGGCTTGAGGAGTAAACCATACGCCGGCGTTTGCTCCGGAAACGAGTCGAGGGGAAAACAAATGGACCTCAATGCATTCGTCTCGAAATCGTTATGCGATTGAAAAAAAGAAAGTGCTTCAAGTTGGACATCGGGGCAAAAAGTTATGGACCTTTAAAGTTTTTAAAGGATTTTTCACCATGGATTGTCATAAAAAAGTTAATAATCCCTATCATCACAGAAAATCCGAAAGTCGGGCCTGCCGCGGGGTTGATAATATGAGCGGATATGGGTCGGGGCCCGGAAAATTAAAATAAAAGGGAAAGCGGTAAGGCTAAAGGAAAGAAGAAAATGGACCGCCGGTCGGGAATAAGGGAAAAAAGGGGTGGTTTGCAACCACTAGGACTTCCCAAAGAGGTCACCCATCTTAGATTTCTGCTCTCATGGGCCCAAGCCACGCGTATCTGCGGAGTTCCTGATGGTGATTCCGGGTGGCATTAGTGCTGCCGGGTCATGGTCCCCGCAACCCCGTAAGGTACGTTACTTGGCGAGGTTATGAGGTAAATGTATATAATGGCGGCTTGCCTGCGATGCTTTGAGGGAGGTTAAACCCATTAGCGCCGGCGTGCTCCGGTCGAGGATGGTAAGAAAATGACCTCAATGCATTCGTCTCGAAAACGTTATGCGATTGTTGAATAATAAAATAAATTGCTTCAATTGGACTTCGAGGGCAAAAAGTTATGGACCTTTTAAAGTTTTTAAAGGATTTTCTCACCAAGGCTTGCAAAAAAAAGATACTATCCCTATCCCTCACAGAAAATCCGTACGGTCGGGCCTGCGCGGTGAAATAGAGCGGAGAAGGGCGGGCTCGGAAAATAAAAATAAAAGGGAAGGGTACGGCGAAAGGAAAAGAAAAGGACGCGGCTGTGGAAAAGGGTGGAGAAAGAAAAATAAAGGGGTATGCAACACGATGGACTTCCCAAGAGGTCACCCATCTTAGTTACTGCTGCTCACTTTCGCCCAAGCACGCATTAACTGCGGAGTTCTGATGGGATCCGGTGCATTAGTGCTGGTATGGTCGCACCCGAAAAAGGTACTATGCGAGGGTAAATGTATATAAGGGCGGCTCTTGCCGGCGAGGCTTGGAGGAGTAAACCATACTGCCGGCGTGCTCGGTCGAGGGGAAGAAATGACCTCAATTGCATTCGTCTCGAAACGTTATGCGATTTGAAAATAAAAAATTGCTTCAATTGGAACATCGGGGCAAAAAAGTTATGGACTTTTAAAGTTTTTAAAGGATTTTTCAACCAAGGCTTGCAAAAAAAAGATACTATCCCTATCCCTCACAGAAAATCCGACGTCGTGGACCTGCGCGGGGAAATATACTCGGAAGGGCGGGCTCGGAAAATAAAATAAAAGGGGAATGGGTTACGGCCGAAAGGAAAAAGAAAAGGACGCGTGGAAAAGGGAAAAAAACAAAAAAAGGGGTGCCAACACGAGGACTTCCCAAGAGGTCAACCCATCTTTAGTACTGCTCTCGCCCAAGCACGCTTAACTGCGGAGGGTTCGATGGGGATCCGGTGCATTAGTGCTGGTATGGTCAGCACCCGAAAGGTAATGCGAGGTAAATGTATATAAGGGCGGCTTTGCCTGCGAGGCTTGAGGAGTAAACCATACGCCGGCGTGCTCAAAGAAGAGAAGTTGAAAAGGATAAGTAAGAAAGGAAAAAAAGGAAAAGAAAGAGGTCGAGGGAAATAAGAAATGACCTTAAGAGAGAAAAAGAGTGATGAAGAAGAAGAATGAAAAGATGAAAAAAGAAATAGAGAAGAAATAAGATCACCCTCATGCAGTTCGTCTCGAAACGTTATGCGATTTGAAAAAAAAAATTGCTTCAATTGGACATGGGGCAAAAAGTTATGGACTTTTAAAGTTTTTAAAGGATTTTTCATCACCAAGGCTTGCAAAAAAAAGATACTATCCCTATCCCTCACAGAAAATCCGACGTCGGGCCTGCGCGGTGAAATAGAGCGGAAGGGCGGGCTCGGAAAATAAAATAAAAGGGAAGGGTACGGCGAAAGGAAAAAAGAAAAGGACGCGGTGGAAAAGGGAAAAAGGGGTGCAACACGAGGACTTCCCAAGAGGTCACCCATCTTAGTACTGCTCTCGCCCAAGCACGCTTAACTGCGGAGTTCTGATGGGATCCGGTGCATTAGTGCTGGTATGGTCGCACCCGAAAGGTAATGCGAGGTAAATGTATATAAGGGCGGCTTGCCTGCGAGGCTTGAGGAGTAAACCATACGCCGGCGTGCTCGGTCGAGGGGAAGAAATGACCTCAATGCATTCGTCTCGAAACGTTATGCGATTTGAAAAAAAAAATTGCTTCAATTGGACATCGGGGCAAAAAGTTATGGACTTTTAAAGTTTTTAAAGGATTTTTCACCAAGGCTTGCAAAAAAAAGATACTATCCCTATCCCTCACAGAAAATCCGACGTCGGGCCTGCGCGGTGAAATAGAGCGGAAGGGCGGGCTCGGAAAATAAAATAAAAGGGAAGGGTACGGCGAAAGGAAAAAGAAAAGGACGCGGTGGAAAAGGGAAAAAGGGGTGCAACACGAGGACTTCCCAAGAGGTCACCCATCTTAGTACTGCTCTCGCCCAAGCACGCTTAACTGCGGAGTTCTGATGGGATCCGGTGCATTAGTGCTGGTATGGTCGCACCCGAAAGGTAATGCGAGGTAAATGTATATAAGGGCGGCTTGCCTGCGAGGCTTGAGGAGTAAACCATACGCCGGCGTGCTCGGTCGAGGGGAAGAAATGACCTCAATGCATTCGTCTCGAAACGTTATGCGATTTGAAAAAAAAAATTGCTTCAATTGGACATCGGGGCAAAAAGTTATGGACTTTTAAAGTTTTAAAGGATTTTTCACCAAGGCTTGCAAAAAAAAGATACTATCCCTATCCCTCACAGAAAATCCGACGTCGGGCCTGCGCGGTGAAATAGAGCGGAAGGGCGGGCTCGGAAAATAAAATAAAAGGGAAGGGTACGGCGAAAGGAAAAAGAAAAGGACGCGGTGGAAAAGGGAAAAAGGGGTGCAACACGAGGACTTCCCAAGAGGTCACCCATCTTAGTACTGCTCTCGCCCAAGCACGCTTAACTGCGGAGTTCTGATGGGATCCGGTGCATTAGTGCTGGTATGGTCGCACCCGAAAGGTAATGCGAGGTAAATGTATATAAGGGCGGCTTGCCTGCGAGGCTTGAGGAGTAAACCATACGCCGGCGTGCTCGGTCGAGGGGAAGAAATGACCTCAATGCATTCGTCTCGAAACGTTATGCGATTTGAAAAAAAAAATTGCTTCAATTGGACATCGGGGCAAAAAGTTATGGACTTTTAAAGTTTTTAAAGGATTTTTCACCAAGGCTTGCAAAAAAAAGATACTATCCCTATCCCTCACAGAAAATCCGACGTCGGGCCTGCGCGGTGAAATAGAGCGGAAGGGCGGGCTCGGAAAATAAAATAAAAGGGAAGGGTACGGCGAAAGGAAAAAGAAAAGGACGCGGTGGAAAAGGGAAAAAGGGGTGCAACACGAGGACTTCCCAAGAGGTCACCCATCTTAGTACTGCTCTCGCCCAAGCACGCTTAACTGCGGAGTTCTGATGGGATCCGGTGCATTAGTGCTGGTATGGTCGCACCCGAAAGGTAATGCGAGGTAAATGTATATAAGGGCGGCTTGCCTGCGAGGCTTGAGGAGTAAACCATACGCCGGCGTGCTCGGTCGAGGGGAAGAAATGACCTCAATGCATTCGTCTCGAAACGTTATGCGATTTGAAAAAAAAAATTGCTTCAATTGGACATCGGGGCAAAAAGTTATGGACTTTTAAAGTTTTTTAAAGGATTTTTCACCAAGGCTTGCAAAAAAAAGATACTATCCCTATCCCTCACAGAAAATCCGACGTCGGGCCTGCGCGGTGAAATAGAGCGGAAGGGCGGGCTCGGAAAATAAAATAAAAGGGAAGGGTACGGCGAAAGGAAAAAGAAAAGGACGCGGTGGAAAAGGGAAAAAGGGGTGCAACACGAGGACTTCCCAAGAGGTCACCCATCTTAGTACTGCTCTCGCCCAAGCACGCTTAACTGCGGAGTTCTGATGGGATCCGGTGCATTAGTGCTGGTATGGTCGCACCCGAAAGGTAATGCGAGGTAAATGTATATAAGGGCGGCTTGCCTGCGAGGCTTGAGGAGTAAACCATACGCCGGCGTGCTCGGTCGAGGGGAAGAAATGACCTCAATGCATTCGTCTCGAAACGTTATGCGATTTGAAAAAAAAAAATTGCTTCAATTGGACATCGGGGCAAAAAGTTATGGACTTTTAAAGTTTTTAAAGGATTTTTCACCAAGGCTTGCAAAAAAAAGATACTATCCCTATCCCTCACAGAAAATCCGACGTCGGGCCTGCGCGGTGAAATAGAGCGGAAGGGCGGGCTCGGAAAATAAAATAAAAGGGAAGGGTACGGCGAAAGGAAAAAGAAAAGGACGCGGTGGAAAAGGGAAAAAGGGGTGCAACACGAGGACTTCCCAAGAGGTCACCCATCTTAGTACTGCTCTCGCCCAAGCACGCTTAACTGCGGAGTTCTGATGGGATCCGGTGCATTAGTGCTGGTATGGTCGCACCCGAAAGGTAATGCGAGGTAAATGTATATAAGGGCGGCTTGCCTGCGAGGCTTGAGGAGTAAACCATACGCCGGCGTGCTCGGTCGAGGGGAAGAAATGACCTCAATGCATTCGTCTCGAAACGTTATGCGATTTGAAAAAAAAAATTGCTTCAATTGGACATCGGGGCAAAAAGTTATGGACTTTTAAAGTTTTTAAAGGATTTTTCACCAAGGCTTGCAAAAAAAAGATACTATCCCTATCCCTCACAGAAAATCCGACGTCGGGCCTGCGCGGTGAAATAGAGCGGAAGGGCGGGCTCGGAAAATAAAATAAAAGGGAAGGGTACGGCGAAAGGAAAAAGAAAAGGACGCGGTGGAAAAGGGAAAAAGGGGTGCAACACGAGGACTTCCCAAGAGGTCACCCATCTTAGTACTGCTCTCGCCCAAGCACGCTTAACTGCGGAGTTCTGATGGGATCCGGTGCATTAGTGCTGGTATGGTCGCACCCGAAAGGTAATGCGAGGTAAATGTATATAAGGGCGGCTTGCCTGCGAGGCTTGAGGAGTAAACCATACGCCGGCGTGCTCGGTCGAGGGGAAGAAATGACCTCAATGCATTCGTCTCGAAACGTTATGCGATTTGAAAAAAAAAAATTGCTTCAATTGGACATCGGGGCAAAAAGTTATGGACTTTTAAAGTTTTTAAAGGATTTTTCACCAAGGCTTGCAAAAAAAAGATACTATCCCTATCCCTCACAGAAAATCCGACGTCGGGCCTGCGCGGTGAAATAGAGCGGAAGGGCGGGCTCGGAAAATAAAATAAAAGGGAAGGGTACGGCGAAAGGAAAAAGAAAAGGACGCGGTGGAAAAGGGAAAAAGGGGTGCAACACGAGGACTTCCCAAGAGGTCACCCATCTTAGTACTGCTCTCGCCCAAGCACGCTTAACTGCGGAGTTCTGATGGGATCCGGTGCATTAGTGCTGGTATGGTCGCACCCGAAAGGTAATGCGAGGTAAATGTATATAAGGGCGGCTTGCCTGCGAGGCTTGAGGAGTAAACCATACGCCGGCGTGCTCGGTCGAGGGGAAGAAATGACCTCAATGCATTCGTCTCGAAACGTTATGCGATTTGAAAAAAAAAATTGCTTCAATTGGACATCGGGGCAAAAAGTTATGGACTTTTAAAGTTTTTAAAGGATTTTTCACCAAGGCTTGCAAAAAAAAGATACTATCCCTATCCCTCACAGAAAATCCGACGTCGGGCCTGCGCGGTGAAATAGAGCGGAAGGGCGGGCTCGGAAAAAAAAATAAAAGGGAAGGGTACGGCGAAAGGAAAAAGAAAAGGACGCGGTGGAAAAGGGAAAAAGGGGTGCAACACGAGGACTTCCCAAGAGGTCACCCATCTTAGTACTGCTCTCGCCCAAGCACGCTTAACTGCGGAGTTCTGATGGGATCCGGTGCATTAGTGCTGGTATGGTCGCACCCGAAAGGTAATGCGAGGTAAATGTATATAAGGGCGGCTTGCCTGCGAGGCTTGAGGAGTAAACCATACGCCGGCGTGCTCGGTCGAGGGGAAGAAATGACCTCAATGCATTCGTCTCGAAACGTTATGCGATTTGAAAAAAAAAAAAAAAAAATTGCTTCAATTGGACATCGGGGCAAAAAGTTATGGACTTTTAAAGTTTTTAAAGGATTTTTCACCAAGGCTTGCAAAAAAAAGATACTATCCCTATCCCTCACAGAAAATCCGACGTCGGGCCTGCGCGGTGAAATAGAGCGGAAGGGCGGGCTCGGAAAATAAAATAAAAGGGAAGGGTACGGCGAAAGGAAAAAAAGAAAAGGACGCGGTGGAAAAGGGAAAAAGGGGTGCAACACGAGGACTTCCCAAGAGGTCACCCATCTTAGTACTGCTCTCGCCCAAGCACGCTTAACTGCGGAGTTCTGATGGGATCCGGTGCATTAGTGCTGGTATGGTCGCACCCGAAAGGTAATGCGAGGTAAATGTATATAAGGGCGGCTTGCCTGCGAGGCTTGAGGAGTAAACCATACGCCGGCGTGCTCGGTCGAGGGGAAGAAATGACCTCAATGCATTCGTCTCGAAACGTTATGCGATTTGAAAAAAAAAAATTGCTTCAATTGGACATCGGGGCAAAAAGTTATGGACTTTTAAAGTTTTTAAAGGATTTTTCACCAAGGCTTGCAAAAAAAAGATACTATCCCTATCCCTCACAGAAAATCCGACGTCGGGCCTGCGCGGTGAAATAGAGCGGAAGGGCGGGCTCGGAAAATAAAATAAAAGGGAAGGGTACGGCGAAAGGAAAAAGAAAAGGACGCGGGGGGAAAAGGGAAAAAGGGGTGCAACACGAGGACTTCCCAAGAGGTCACCCATCTTAGTACTGCTCTCGCCCAAGCACGCTTAACTGCGGAGTTCTGATGGGATCCGGTGCATTAGTGCTGGTATGGTCGCACCCGAAAGGTAATGCGAGGTAAATGTATATAAGGGCGGCTTGCCTGCGAGGCTTGAGGAGTAAACCATACGCCGGCGTGCTCGGTCGAGGGGAAGAAATGACCTCAATGCATTCGTCTCGAAACGTTATGCGATTTGAAAAAAAAAAAATTGCTTCAATTGGACATCGGGGCAAAAAGTTATGGACTTTTAAAGTTTTTAAAGGATTTTTCACCAAGGCTTGCAAAAAAAAGATACTATCCCTATCCCTCACAGAAAATCCGACGTCGGGCCTGCGCGGTGAAATAGAGCGGAAGGGCGGGCTCGGAAAATAAAATAAAAGGGAAGGGTACGGCGAAAGGAAAAAGAAAAGGACGCGGTGGAAAAGGGAAAAAAGGGGTGCAACACGAGGACTTCCCAAGAGGTCACCCATCTTAGTACTGCTCTCGCCCAAGCACGCTTAACTGCGGAGTTCTGATGGGATCCGGTGCATTAGTGCTGGTATGGTCGCACCCGAAAGGTAATGCGAGGTAAATGTATATAAGGGCGGCTTGCCTGCGAGGCTTGAGGAGTAAACCATACGCCGGCGTGCTCGGTCGAGGGGAAGAAATGACCTCAATGCATTCGTCTCGAAACGTTATGCGATTTGAAAAAAAAAATTGCTTCAATTGGACATCGGGGCAAAAAGTTATGGACTTTTAAAGTTTTTAAAGGATTTTTCACCAAGGCTTGCAAAAAAAAGATACTATCCCTATCCCTCACAGAAAATCCGACGTCGGGCCTGCGCGCGGTGAAATAGAGCGGAAGGGCGGGCTCGGAAAATAAAATAAAAGGGAAGGGTACGGCGAAAGGAAAAAGAAAAGGACGCGGTGGAAAAGGGAAAAAGGGGTGCAACACGAGGACTTCCCAAGAGGTCACCCATCTTAGTACTGCTCTCGCCCAAGCACGCTTAACTGCGGAGTTCTGATGGGATCCGGTGCATTAGTGCTGGTATGGTCGCACCCGAAAGGTAATGCGAGGTAAATGTATATAAGGGCGGCTTGCCTGCGAGGCTTGAGGAGTAAACCATACGCCGGCGTGCTCGGTCGAGGGGAAGAAATGACCTCAATGCATTCGTCTCGAAACGTTATGCGATTTGAAAAAAAAAATTGCTTCAATTGGACATCGGGGCAAAAAGTTATGGACTTTTAAAGTTTTTAAAGGATTTTTCACCAAGGCTTGCAAAAAAAAGATACTATCCCTATCCCTCACAGAAAATCCGACGTCGGGCCTGCGCGGTGAAATAGATAGAGCGGAAGGGCGGGCTCGGAAAATAAAATAAAAGGGAAGGGTACGGCGAAAGGAAAAAGAAAAGGACGCGGTGGAAAAGGGAAAAAGGGGTGCAACACGAGGACTTCCCAAGAGGTCACCCATCTTAGTACTGCTCTCGCCCAAGCACGCTTAACTGCGGAGTTCTGATGGGATCCGGTGCATTAGTGCTGGTATGGTCGCACCCGAAAGGTAATGCGAGGTAAATGTATATAAGGGCGGCTTGCCTGCGAGGCTTGAGGAGTAAACCATACGCCGGCGTGCTCGGTCGAGGGGGAAGAAATGACCTCAATGCATTCGTCTCGAAACGTTATGCGATTTGAAAAAAAAAAATTGCTTCAATTGGACATCGGGGCAAAAAGTTATGGACTTTTAAAGTTTTTAAAGGATTTTTCACCAAGGCTTGCAAAAAAAAAGATACTATCCCTATCCCTCACAGAAAATCCGACGTCGGGCCTGCGCGGTGAAATAGAGCGGAAGGGCGGGCTCGGAAAATAAAATAAAAGGGAAGGGTACGGCGAAAGGAAAAAGAAAAGGACGCGGTGGAAAAGGGAAAAAGGGGTGCAACACGAGGACTTCCCAAGAGGTCACCCATCTTAGTACTGCTCTCGCCCAAGCACGCTTAACTGCGGAGTTCTGATGGGATCCGGTGCATTAGTGCTGGTATGGTCGCACCCGAAAGGTAATGCGAGGTAAATGTATATAAGGGCGGCTTGCCTGCGAGGCTTGAGGAGTAAACCATACGCCGGCGTGCTCGGTCGAGGGGAAGAAATGACCTCAATGCATTCGTCTCGAAACGTTATGCGATTTGAAAAAAAAAATTGCTTCAATTGGACATCGGGGCAAAAAGTTATGGACTTTTAAAGTTTTTAAAGGATTTTTCACCAAGGCTTGCAAAAAAAAGATACTATCCCTATCCCTCACAGAAAATCCGACGTCGGGCCTGCGCGGTGAAATAGAGCGGAAGGGCGGGCTCGAAAATAAAATAAAAGGGAAGGGTACGGCGAAAGGAAAAAGAAAAGGACGCGGTGGAAAAGGGAAAAAGGGGTGCAACACGAGGACTTCCCAAGAGGTCACCCATCTTAGTACTGCTCTCGCCCAAGCACGCTTAACTGCGGAGTTCTGATGGGATCCGGTGCATTAGTGCTGGTATGGTCGCACCCGAAAGGTAATGCGAGGTAAATGTATATAAGGGCGGCTTGCCTGCGAGGCTTGAGGAGTAAACCATACGCCGGCGTGCTCGGTCGAGGGGAAGAAATGACCTCAATGCATTCGTCTCGAAACGTTATGCGATTTGAAAAAAAAAAATTGCTTCAATTGGACATCGGGGCAAAAAGTTATGGACTTTTAAAGTTTTTAAAGGATTTTTCACCAAGGCTTGCAAAAAAAAAAGATACTATCCCTATCCCTCACAGAAAATCCGACGTCGGGCCTGCGCGGTGAAATAGAGCGGAAGGGCGGGCTCGGAAAATAAAATAAAAGGGAAGGGTACGGCGAAAGGAAAAAGAAAAGGACGCGGTGGAAAAGGAGGGAAAAAGGGGTGCAACACGAGGACTTCCCAAGAGGTCACCCATCTTAGTACTGCTCTCGCCCAAGCACGCTTAACTGCGGAGTTCTGATGGGATCCGGTGCATTAGTGCTGGTATGGTCGCACCCGAAAGGTAATGCGAGGTAAATGTATATAAGGGCGGCTTGCCTGCGAGGCTTGAGGAGTAAACCATACGCCGGCGTGCTCGGTCGAGGGGAAGAAATGACCTCAATGCATTCGTCTCGAAACGTTATGCGATTTGAAAAAAAAAAAATTGCTTCAATTGGACATCGGGGCAAAAAGTTATGGACTTTTAAAGTTTTTAAAGGATTTTTCACCAAGGCTTGCAAAAAAAAAAAAAGATACTATCCCTATCCCTCACAGAAAATCCGACGTCGGGCCTGCGCGGTGAAATAGAGCGGAAGGGCGGGCTCGGAAAATAAAATAAAAGGGAAGGGTACGGCGAAAGGAAAAAGAAAAGGACGCGGTGGAAAAGGGGAAAAAGGGGTGCAACACGAGGACTTCCCAAGAGGTCACCCATCTTAGTACTGCTCTCGCCCAAGCACGCTTAACTGCGGAGTTCTGATGGGATCCGGTGCATTAGTGCTGGTATGGTCGCACCCGAAAGGTAATGCGAGGTAAATGTATATAAGGGCGGCTTGCCTGCGAGGCTTGAGGAGTAAACCATACGCCGGCGTGCTCGGTCGAGGGGAAGAAATGACCTCAATGCATTCGTCTCGAAACGTTATGCGATTTGAAAAAAAAAATTGCTTCAATTGGACATCGGGGCAAAAAGTTATGG
>CM040444.1:106550-126550 GCA_022749755.1 Azadirachta indica
GGGTACCTAATAAAAAAGCGGTTTTTGTAATTGGGACGTGCTTTCTTAATCCGCCCATAAGAACCATATTCTGGCTTTTATCTGGAGAATATCCAACAATAGCTTCCATTGAATGAATAATTGATCCGGATCCTAAAAACAACAAGGCTTTCGAATAAGCATGAGTAATCAAATGAAATAAAGCGGCTCGATAAGACCCCATACCTAGAGCTAACATCATATAACCCAATTGAGACATTGTAGAATAAGCTAAACTTCTCTTAATATCTTTTTGCGCAAGAGCTAAAGTGGCTCCTAAAAAGACTGTTATTATACCTATCAAAGATATTAGATTCATTATGTACGGTATGACTATAAAAAGCGGAAGAAGTCGAGCTACAAGAAAAATTCCCGCTGCTACCATAGTAGCAGCATGGATAAGAGCCGAAATAGGAGTAGGCCCTTCCATGGCATCGGGTAACCATACATGGAGGGGGAATTGCGCAGATTTAGCAACCGCGCCGGCAAATAATAGAAATGCACACAAAGTAACAAAGAAAAAGTTAACCGCATTATTATAAATCAAGTTATTGAATATATCGAACAAATCTCGAAATTCGAAACTACCTGTTATCCAATAAAGACCTAAGATTCCTAATAATAATCCAAAATCCCCTACACGATTAGTTACAAATGCTTTTTGACAAGCGCTTGCTGCAAGAGGTCGTGTGAACCAAAATCCTATTAATAGATAAGAACACATTCCAACCAATTCCCAAAAAATATAAATTTGTATGAAATTCGAACTTGTAACTAATCCCAACATTGAAGTATTGAAAAAACTCATATAAGCAAAAAATCTCAAATATCCTTGATCATGAGACATATAATTGTCACTATAAATAAGAACCAGAATCCCAACCGTAGTGATTAATATTAACATAATAGAAGTAAGTGGATCAATAAAGTATCCGAACTCGAAAGAAAAATCATCATTATTGATGGTCCAAGACCATACGGATTGATAGATAGAAGTTTGATCGATTTGCTGAATAGATAGTTCGACCGAAAAAATAATAACTATACCTAACAAAAAAATACTAGGAAAAGCCCACATACGGCGAATATTTTTTGTTGCCGTCGGAAAAAGCAGAAGCCCCACTCCTATTAACATAGGGACTGGAAGTGGAACGAAAGGTATGATCCAGGAATATTGATATGTATGTTCCATAAAAAAATAATAACTTTTTTTTTTTTTTCTTAATTAATTGTTTCTGATTCGCCGGTTCTAATCTCTTATAAAAGAGATTAATAAAAAAAAAATTAAAGTATTAAAAAAAACGTAAATCAAATTTGCTATTCATAGTTATTTTGAATCTTTCCCAACTACTTCAAAAAAATGAAAAATTCAAAGCAGTCAAATGAGATAACTAAATTAGTAGTAAAAAATAAAAAATTCTTTTTTACTACGTAAGATTTTTTATGAAGATGGAACAAATTAAAATTTCAATTATTATTCCCTATTCCAATAATTTATGTACATAGATCAAGAGTAAAGAATTACACCAAATTAAATACTTGATTTGGATATAAATCATAAGATGACCCATACTTTTCCCCACTAAACTAAGAACTAGGTATTTTTGTTTATTCTTTGTTTATTTCGAATCATTAACTAATTCATTTCGGAACGGATTAATTGTCTTCCATTCCACTAAATGGCATTTATTTAATAACTAAGTTACTAGAAAAAAAAAAGATGAATTTTTTTTATTAGGTAGATAAAACTTGTTCGATGTTTTTTTCATATATAAATGTAGCATGTCGAAAATAGACAGAGATAAAAACGAAAGTACTTTTGCCTTTTTTATCAACTTCAACCAATTCTATTTCTATTATATGGCATAATCCAACCTATAGATATCTATTTGAATAGGTATAGAAAGGTACCCACAATAACTCCGAACTATGCATTATTCTTTCAGGAATATTTATGGAATAGAAATTTGAAAAACTCCTAATATTATATTGTTTTTTTTGTTCTAGTAAGATTTTATGCCATTTTCACATATTTTTTTTTTTTTTTTTTATAAGGGTAGTATAATTTAGAGAATAAATAGACAGATAATGAAATGAATAGTAAAAAAAAAAAAAAATTTGTTTTTAAAACAATAGATGTCTTTCACATCCAATTTTATCAATGAATAACCTTTTATTTTTTGAATGGCAGTTCCAAAAAAACGTACTTCTATATTAAAAAAAAACGTATTCGTAAAAATATTTGGAAAAAGAGAGGGTATTGGGTAGCGTTGAAAGCTTTTTCGTTAGGGAAATCTCTTTCCACCGGGAATTCAAAAAGTTTTTTTTTTTTTTTGTACGACAAATAAATAATAAAACACTGGAATAATTTGATTCAGCTTGACTCGAAAAATGACTTAATGTCGTTTAGAATTTAGACTCTATAATATAGAATAGAATAGAAAATCGAAATAAAAAAAAAAAAAAAGTAAGTAACTATTTACATCCCTAATATTTTGAACCAATTTATTTGTCTACTGTTTTCAAATAAAAAAAAAAAGTACCATTTTTTATTTGAAAACAGAATTAAGACAAACTCGAAAGTTTCACCTTTCTTTTTATTTAAATCTTTTTTTTAGTCCCAGGGTGGGGATTCCTATTTTCCCCAGCACCCGAACCACTTCTAAATAACACAATAATAATTTTTTTTTTTTTTCTATTTAGACTCTACAAGAAGGGATATAAAATTTTTAGGCAAACTCAACGTTAGGAAAAATTAATGGGTTGTTGAAACTAATTGATTAAGTATAAAACTTTTTTGTAACTTTTTGAATCATTATTTTTCTGAATCACTATATATACCATATACCCCAGACCCCGCACTTTCACTCCAATTGAGAAAAGCACCCTTTCCCATTTAGACCGATATTGTATACGAATAGTATGAGAATTTTAAGTGATTCAAAAAAAAAAAAATCCTATGTTTGAAAGGAAGGATCAATCAAAAAATATATATCTTTATAATTTGAATTTAGAAAGAAGTTTTTGAAGTCGAGTACAATTACGCTAGAAATCAAAAATTTTTTATATAATATGGTCCAGCCCAATACCTAATTGTTTGGTTTGATAAATCCTAGCACAAATTAATACTGAAAAAAAAAAAAAAGAATGACAACAATCCAAAAATTATAAAAAAAAGGGAAAGAACATTTTTTTTAGTTTTTTTTCCCTAGATTGAAGTTAGAACTATTTAATTACAATCGTTACAACAGTTCTAGTTTATCAAAACATAAACTATGAAAACTTCCATTGTTGAGTTAAATAAAACGTAAATTTTAATAACTAAATAAGACGACAAAGGGGGAAATCTTTGAATTCTCTATTTAAATGCATTTTTAGTCATCAATTTGAATGCTTCCTAAAAAGGATTTGATTGAAATTGAGTCTTTCAATCTCGACGATTGACTAAAAATAGGCTATTATAATTTTGAGCAAGCCGCTATGGTGAAATCGGTAGACACCTGCTCTTAGGAAGCAGTGCTAGAGCATCTCGGTTCGAGTCCGAGTGGCGGCATAGCATCTTCGAAAAGATATAAAAAAAAGTCCTTTAATGAATTTAATTTATGATTCCCATTCTGTATCCTTGAGGAATTCTCACTTTTCATTTTTTTTTTTTTTATTATGATATTTTCAACTTTAGAGCATCTATTAACTCATATATCCTTTTCGGTCATTTCAATTGGAATTACAATTCATTTGATAATCTTATTAGTCGACGAAATCAAGGGACTATATGATTCATCAGAAAAGGGGATGATAGTTACTGTTTTCTGTCTAACAGGATTATTAATCACCCGTTGGATTTATTCGAGGCATTTCCCATTAAGTGATTTATATGAATCATTAATCTTTCTTTCATGGAATTTCTCCATTATTCATAGGATTTTCTATTTTAAAAATCATCAAAATCATTTAAGCACTATAACCGCGTCAAGCGCTATTTTTACCCAAGGCTTTGCTACTTCGGGTTTTTTAACCAAACTGCATCAATCCGGAATACTAGTACCCGCTCTCCAAGTCCAGTGGTTAATGATGCACGTAAGTATGATGGTATTAGGCTATGCAGCTCTTTTATGTGGATCATTATTATCCACGGCTCTTCTAGTCATTACATTTCGAAAAGTTATAAGAATTTTTGGGAAAAGCAATCATTTTTTAAATGGAAATGAGTCATTTTGCTTCGGCAAAATCCAATACATGAATGAAAAAAGTAATGTTTTACTAAATACTTATTTTATTTCTGCTAGAAATTATTACAGGTATCAAGTGATTCAACAATTGGATCATTGGAGTTATCGTATTATTAGTTTAGGATTTATCTTTTTAACCATAGGTATTCTTTCGGGAGCAGTATGGGCTAATGAGGCATGGGGATCATATTGGAATTGGGACCCCAAGGAAACTTGGGCATTTATTACTTGGACTATCTTCGGAATTTATTTACATACTCGAACAAATACAAATTTTGAAGGTGTAACTTCTGCAATTGTGGCTTCTCTCGGCTTTCTTATAATTTGGATATGCTATTTTGGAGTCAATCTATTAGGAATAGGGTTACATAGTTATGGTTCATTTAATTAACATCTACTTGAATTGAAGAAAGGGCTTGATAAATACAAACAGAGGACAACACATATATCAAAACGAAATGTAGTGTAAGACGCCGAGAACCTTTTGAATCAAGTAGTGCGGGTGATTCAAAAGGTTCTTACAAACGCCAAAGGCGTCGGTTCACAATTCAAATTCAATTTTTTGAACTTCTTTTTTTTATTTAACTTAAAGAAAAAAGACTTCTTTTTTCATTGGACAACGAACTATTAAAAAAAAAAACGGGATTGCTTTTTGATTTTTTTTGTTTTATTCATGAAAACTATCTATAAAAAAAATTAGATATAATAGCTTCGACCTTGTCCACTGATAGTGAGAGAACGAAATCCGGATAAATACCAATACCTATTACGGGTAGAAGAATAGAGATCAAAACAAATAACTCTCGTGGTCCAGAATCAAAAAAATCAGAGTTTGGGACATTCAATAACTTGTACCCATAGAACATTTGTCGTGACATAGATAATGAATAAATAGGAGTTAATATCATTCCAATTGCCATTACAAAAGTGATTAGTATTTTTGTCAGTAACAAAAATTTTTGGCTGGTAATTATTCCCAAAAATACTATTAATTCCGCAACAAAACCACTCATGCCCGGTAATGCAAGGGAAGACATCGATAAGATACTGAATAGCGTGAATATCTTTGGAATTGGGATAGCCAGCCCGCCCATTTCGTCGAGATAAGCAAGACGTATTCTATCATAACTCGTCCCTGCCAAGAAAAAAAGTGCAGCACTAATAAACCCATGAGAAATTATTTGTAAAATGGCTCCGTTAAGTCCTGTATCGGTTATCGAGCCAATTCCTATAATTATGAAACCCATATGAGATACGGAGGAATAAGCTATCTTTTTTTTAAATTCCGTTGGCCAGGAGATGCTAAAGCTGCATAAATTATTTGCATTGTACCTACTATCATGAACCAGGGAGAAAATATAGAATGAGCGTGCGTTAATAGTTCCATATTGATCCGAACCAACCCATACGCCCCCATTTTTAATAAGATTCCGGCTAAAAGCATACAAGTACTGTAATGCGCCTCTCCATGGGTATCTGGTAACCATGTATGGAAGGGTATAATCGGTGATTTGACAGCAAAAGCAATAAGAAATCCAATATAGAATATTATTTCCAGCGCCACAGGATACGATTGATTAGCCAATGTTTCGAAATTTAATGTTGGTTCATTGGAACCATATAAACCGATACCCAAAACTCCTATTAATAGAAAAACAGAACCTACTGCAGTGTACAAAATAAACTTTGTAGCTGAATAAAGACGTTTCTTTCCACCCCACATGGATAGAAGTAGATAAACGGGAATTAATTCTAACTCCCACATGATAAAAAAAAGTAAAAGGTCCCGAGAAGAAAATGATCCGATTTGACCACTGTACATCGCTAACATCAGGAAATGGAATAGTCGGGAATTCCGAGTAACTGGCCGAGCCGCTAAAGTAGCTAAAGTGGTAATAAATCCCGTCAGTAAAATAGGTCCTACGGAAAGTCCATCTATTCCCAATTGCCAATAAAAATCAAAAAAGTTGATCCATTTATAATCCTCTGCCAGCTGGATTAATGGATCGTCCAATCGGAAATGATAACAGAATGCATAGGCCGTTAGAAGGAGTTCTAAGACACATATATATATAGTATACCCCCGAATCACCTTATTTCCTCTATGAGGGAGAAAGAAAATTAAAGAACCCACGGCTATCGGAAAAACTACAATTATTGTTAACCAAGGAAAATTATTCGTAGTAAAGACAAGATACACTTGGACCATAAAAACCCGTGCTCGAAAAGAGAATATATTCTTATTTTTTTTTTTTTTTTCGAGTACGGGTTTTGTCAGTAATCGGTAAAAAAAAAATAAACTGTATTCAAAATGTATTCAAGTGGGGTTTTCGGAACGTATCAATAAGCTAGGCCCATGCTTCGAGTTGTTTCATGCCATAAATAAACTCGAACACTCAAGAAATCTGTTGGACAGGCGGATTCACATCGCTTACAACCAACACAGTCCTCTGTTCTTGGAGCTGAAGCAATTTGCTTTGCTTTACATCCGTCCCAAGGTATCATTTCTAATACATCCGTGGGGCAAGCTCGGACACATTGAGTACACCCTATACATGTATCATAAATCTTTACTGAATGTGACATTGGATCTATCAATTTTTGAACTCTTAAATTTTCGATCTAGTCAATTTGCAAACATCATATATTTAAACACCAGATGAATCAATGATTTACCAGAATTTTTCTAATTAATCCACTTCTGGCTCAACTCCTAAAAGGGAACAAGGATACTTTGATTTCTTCCAGTTTCACAAACCTGATCGAGGTTACGACAGCTAAGTCGAATTGATGACTATTATTCTAAATACTACTTATTCAACAAAGTTGATTGGTTGATACGAGTCGATTTTCTGTTACGATAAATTGAGGAAACAATAGCTGATCCAATAGCTGCTTCAGCGGCTGCAATAGCTATAACAAAAATTGAGAAAATATCTCCTTTTAATTGTCGACTATCAAAAAAATCAGAGAATGTTACGAAATTTATATTAACTGCATTTAGTATAAGTTCAAGACACATCAAAGCCCGAACCATATTTCGGCTTGTAATTAATCCATAGATACCGATAGAAAATAAATAGGCACTCAAAACAAGTACATGCTCGAGCATCATTGACCAACTCCCTACCGATTTCGATTTATTTCAATATGAACAATAATTCAAGTAATTTGATTGCTTAGAATCTAACAAGTATGGAACAAAAAACTATAGTGGTAATATATCGAATAAAACAATTTCAATTTTCATTTTCTATTTATACATGAATAGTATTCAACTAGAATTGAAGGGAAATGGATGTGATAACACAGAAAAAGGTTAAATTTGGATTTCTGTTGCTCGTTAGAAAGATTTTTTACTGACGAGCAACAGAAATTGCACCTATCAAAGCAACTAAAAGAATTATTGAAACGAGTTCGAATGGAAGAAAAAAGTCTGTTGATAAATGAATTCCAATTTGTTGACTATTACTTATCAAATCTTGTTCTATAATCTGGTTGAATCGTGTAGTCCAAATAATCCCGTACCACGACGTATCTAGAATAGTAGTGATTAGTGAAAAAAAAATACTTGTACAAACCAGAGAAGTAACCCCATCACCAATAGTCCAAAGATTAAAATGAAAATCGTTGGAATAGTCTGAACCATTCATGAACATTACAGCAAATATGATTAAAACATTTACAGCCCCTACGTAAATAAGGAGTTGTGCGGCAGCTACAAAATGGGAATTTGATAGAATATAGAATAAGGATATACAAACAAGAACCAATCCTAAGAAAAGGCCGAATAAATTGGGTTAGTAAGTAATACCACTCCCAGACCTCCTAATATAAGACCCGATCCCAGAAAAACTAAAAGAAAATCATGTATTGGTCCAGGCAAATCCATTATATTAAAATAAGAGATAAATAAATCGAAATGTTTTTCATGACCTTATTGAACCGACCAGGAAATTTGTTTTATGAGGCATTCCCAATTGAATTAAATTCTAATCTACTAAGTGGAAATTAATGCGAGTACAGTAGAGCTATTGCATCAATTTTGTTCTTTTCTTTATTCGAAATAGCAATTTGAAATTGAAACTATATAGTTCGAAAAAATTATGTATATGTATATATTAATAGACTTTCAATACAAATTGAGTTGTACTTCTCATCACCCAATCAATAATTGGGCTTTGTAGTTATTAAACAAGCAAAGAAAAAAAAATTTTATTCCTTTATACCAAATATACCAAAACCGAACCTTAGTAATTGGAAATTAAGAGGTTTACCTTTTTTTCTTTGAGGCGAATTCAAAACTGTTCGAATTGTAAAATCGTCAATGACTGACATTGGTAAACGACCTAAAGCAATTTGATTATAATTCAATTCATGACGGTTGTAAGTAGCAAGTTCATATTCTTCAGTCATTGATAAACAATTTGTTGGACAATACTCAACGCAGTTACCACAAAAAATACAAATTCCAAAATCAATACTGTAATTAAGCAATCGTTTCTTTCGAATATCTGTTTCCAGTTTCCAATCAACAACAGGCAGATCTATAGGACATACGCGAACACACACTTCACAAGCAATACATTTATCAAATTCAAAATGGATTCGACCACGAAAACGCTCTGATGTGATTAATTTTTCATAAGGATATTGAATAGTTACAGGTAAACGATTTGCTTGGGATAAGGTAATCATGAAACTTTGCCCAATGTACCTTGCAGCTCGTATTGTTTGGTGACCATAATTCATGAATCCAGTTACCATATGGAACATATCGTAAAATATCTTTGAATAATTTGAGTTTTTTTTTTTTTTCTCTTGTTTGAGACAAGTGGTAAATTTAAATATAGTATTTCCTTTTTTCGTTACAGCGAAAGAAGTTGGGAAGAAGTTGTTAATAATAGATTACCGAGAGAAATAGGTAAAAGAAATTTCCAACCAAGATTTAATAGTTGGTCCATTCTTAGTCTAGGTAAAGTCCATCTTGTTGTAATAGAAATGAACAAGAACAAATAAGTTTTAGCTAATGTAATAAAGATACCAATCGTCGTTCCAAAAATTCCATCCACTTTATTTATTTCAAATAGCTCAGGAACAAATATATATGGAATGTAAAGATTCCAACCGCCCAAGTAAAGAACTGTTACAAATAATGAGGAAACTAATAGATTTAGATAGGAAGCAACGTAAAATAAACCAAATTTGATTCCTGAATATTCGGTTTGATAACCTGCTACTAATTCTTCTTCTGCTTCTGGTAAATCAAAAGGTAATCTCTCGCATTCCGCTAGGGAAGAAATTAGAAAAACGATAAACCCTATAGGTTGACGCCACAAATTCCACCCCCAAACCCCATATTTGGATTGTGCCCCAACTATATCAACTGTACTTGAACTGTTAGATAATCATAGTCGGTGAGAACATTACTGTTCCCATCGCTATTACAAAACCGTACATGAGATTTTCACCTCATACGGCTCCTCAGGGCACAAATAAATGAAATGTAAGGACCGGTTCAGTATTAGTTATCTTGATATGGGTATAGGATAAATAGAGTCAAAATTTAGCGTAGGGTCCCCAATTAGACCAATGGAATTCTGTCTGCTAGAAGGATAAAAAAAAAGAGGATTTCTGAATTAATCTCATCATCCTTAAAAAATTTCACTTTCTTCTGTGTTGAGTAATAACTTAATTAACCCTTCAATAAAAAAATACTCCTTGTAGAAATATCAATAGATATTTCAACCCATCCTTTTATTTTCGATTACGAAAAAGAATTAGACATTACATTAGTAAATGAATGATGACACCAATTTTCTTTCTATGAATATATGAAAGACAGAATAAAAGGATCCCGTTTTTTATTTTTTTGATTGTAATTGTATTTTTTCTACTTTTTTTGTTCCTCTTCTTCTTTCTGAGAAAAGGGGGGCTTAAAAAAAGGTAAAGGATTATTTCGTTCCTGATAGTCATTTCTTTAATTGGTGGATAGCAGTATACTCTGGATCGGAATTGTGGGGAGTACTGCCTGATCATTTTCTACCAACTTAAAGCCCCAATTAGTATTCTTTTTATGTTATGCCGAAGTATCCTTTTAGATAATTTACATAACCTCCATTACTAATCCGTTGTGTGTATTTTGGTGTTCCTTACTATCCACCCATTTTTTTTTCAATCTCCTGTTTTGGAATATATGTATTGTAATACATACAACCGATAGTGAAAATTCCATATGGTTGATCTTTTAAACCCGCTTCAAGCTAGGATGATCAATCAACCAATCTTGGGGTAAAGGGCTTCTTCCACTTTTGTTTTGTTTACTTCCCCAAGATTGGTTGATTGATCATCCTAGCTTGAAGCGGGTTTAAAAGATCAACCATATGGAATTTTCACTATCGGTTGTATGTATTACAATACATATATTCCAAAACAGGAGATTGAAAAAAAAATGGGTGGATAGTAAGGAACACCAAAATACACACAACGGATTAGTAATGGAGGTTATGTAAATTATCTAAAAGGATACTTCGGCATAACATAAAAAGAATACTAATTGGGGCTTTAAGTTGGTAGAAATGATCAGGCAGTACTCCCCACTTCCGATCCAGAGTATACTGCTATCCACCAATTAAAGAAATGACTATCAGGAACGAAATAATCCTTTACCTTTTTTTAAACCCCCCTTTTCTCAGAAAGAAGAAGAGGAACAAAAAAAAGTAGAAAAAAAAATACAATTACAATCAAAAAAATAAAAAACGGGATCCTTTTATTCTGTCTTTCATATATTCATAGAAATCAAATTGGTGTCATCATTCATGAACTAATTAATGTAATGTCTAATTCTTTTTCGCGTAATCGAAAATAAAAGGATGGGTTGAAATATCTATTGATATTTCTACAAGGAGTATTTTATTGAAGGGTTAATTAAGTTATTACTCAACACAGAAAAAGTGAAATTTTTAAAGGATGAGATTAATTCAGAAATCCTCTTTTTTTTTATCCTTCTAGCAGACAGAATTCCATTGGTCTAATTGGGGACCCTACGCTAAATTTTGACTCTATTTATCCTATACCCATATCAAGATAACTAATACTGAACCGGTCCTTACATTTCATTTATTTGTGGCCCTGAGGAGCCGTATGAGGTGAAAATCTCATGTACGGTTTTGTAATAGCGATGGGAACAGTAATGTTCTCACCGACTATGATTATCTAACAGTTCAAGTACAGTTGATATAGTTGGGGCACAATCCAAATATGGGGTTTGGGGGTGGAATTTGTGGCGTCAACCTATAGGGTTTATCGTTTTTCTAATTTCTTCCCTAGCGGAATGCGAGAGATTACCTTTTGATTTACCAGAAGCAGAAGAAGAATTAGTAGCAGGTTATCAAACCGAATATTCAGGAATCAAATTTGGTTTTTTACGTTGCTTCCTATCTAAATCTATTAGTTTCCTCATTATTTGTAACAGTTCTTTACTTGGGCGGTTGGAATCTTTACATTCCATATATATTTGTTCCTGAGCTATTTGAAATAAATAAAGTGGATGGAATTTTTGGAACGACGATTGGTATCTTTATTACATTAGCTAAAACTTATTTGTTCTTGTTCATTTCTATTACAACAAGATGGACTTTACCTAGACTAAGAATGGACCAACTATTAAATCTTGGTTGGAAATTTCTTTTACCTATTTCTCTCGGTAATCTATTATTAACAACTTCTTCCCAACTTCTTTCGCTGTAACGAAAAAAGGAAATACTATATTTAAATTTACCACTTGTCTCAAACAAGAGAAAGAAAAAAACTCAAATTATTCAAAGATATTTACGATATGTTCCATATGGTAACTGGATTCATGAATTATGGTCACCAAACAATACGAGCTGCAAGGTACATTGGGCAAAGTTTCATGATTACCTTATCCCAAGCAAATCGTTTACCTGTAACTATTCAATATCCTTATGAAAAATTAATCACATCAGAGCGTTTTCGTGGTCGAATCCATTTTGAATTTGATAAATGTATTGCTTGTGAAGTGTGTGTTCGCGTATGTCCTATAGATCTGCCTGTTGTTGATTGGAAACTGGAAACAGATATTCGAAAGAAACGTGCTTAATTACAGTATTGATTTTGGAATTTGTATTTTTTGTGGTAACTGCGTTGAGTATTGTCCAACAAATTGTTTATCAATGACTGAAGAATATGAACTTGCTACTTACAACCGTCATGAATTGAATTATAATCAAATTGCTTTAGGTCGTTTACCAATGTCAGTCATTGACGATTTTACAATTCGAACAGTTTTGAATTCGCCTCAAAGAAAAAATGGGTAAACCTCTTAATTTCCAATTACTAAGGTTCGGTTTTGGTATATTTGGTATAAAGGAATAAAATTTTTTTCTTTGCTTGTTTAATAACTACAAAGCCCAATTATTGATTGGGTGATGAGAAGTACAACTCAATTTGTATTGAAAGTCTATTAATATATACATATACATAATTTTTTCGAACTATATAGTTTCAATTTCAAATTGCTATTTCGAATAAAGAAAAGAACAAAATTGATGCAATAGCTCTACTGTACTCGCATTAATTTCCACTTAGTAGATTAGAATTTAATTCAATTGGGAATGCCTCATAAAACAAATTTCCTGGTCGGTTCAATAAGGTCATGAAAAACATTTCGATTTATTTATCTCTTATTTTAATATAATGGATTTGCCTGGACCAATACATGATTTTCTTTTAGTTTTTCTGGGATCGGGTCTTATATTAGGAGGTCTGGGAGTGGTATTACTTACTAACCCAATTTATTCGGCCTTTTCTTTAGGATTGGTTCTTGTTTGTATATCCTTATTCTATATTCTATCAAATTCCCATTTTGTAGCTGCCGCACAACTCCTTATTTACGTAGGGGCTGTAAATGTTTTAATCATATTTGCTGTAATGTTCATGAATGGTTCAGACTATTCCAACGATTTTCATTTTAATCTTTGGACTATTGGTGATGGGGTTACTTCTCTGGTTTGTACAAGTATTTTTTTTTTTTTTCTAATCACTACTATTCTAGATACGTCGTGGTACGGGATTATTTGGACTACACGATTCATTCAACCAGATTATAGAACAAGATTTGATAAGTAATAGTCAACAAATTGGAATTCATTTATCAACAGACTTTTTTCTTCCATTCGAACTCGTTTCAATAATTCTTTTAGTTGCTTTGATAGGTGCAATTTCTGTTGCTCGTCAGTAAAAAAAAATTTCTAACGAGCAACAGAAATCCAAATTTAACCTTTTTCTGTGTTATCACATCCATTTCCCTTCAATTCTAGTTGAATACTATTCATGTATAAATAGAAAATGAAAATTGAAATTGTTTTATTCGATATATTACCACTATAGTTTTTTTTGTTCCATACTTGTTAGATTCTAAGCAATCAAATTACTTGAATTATTGTTCATATTGAAATAAATCGAAATCGGTAGGGAGTTGGTCAATGATGCTCGAGCATGTACTTGTTTTGAGTGCCTATTTATTTTCTATCGGTATCTATGGATTAATTACAAGCCGAAATATGGTTCGGGCTTTGATGTGTCTTGAACTTATACTAAATGCAGTTAATATAAATTTCGTAACATTCTCTGATTTTTTTGATAGTCGACAATTAAAAGGAGATATTTTCTCAATTTTTGTTATAGCTATTGCAGCCGCTGAAGCAGCTATTGGATCAGCTATTGTTTCCTCAATTTATCGTAACAGAAAATCGACTCGTATCAACCAATCAACTTTGTTGAATAAGTAGTATTTAGAATAATAGTCATCAATTCGACTTAGCATGTCGTAACCTCGATCAGGTTTGTGAAACTGGAAGAAATCAAAGTATCCTTGTTCCCTTTTAGGAGTTGAGCCAGAAGTGGATTAATTAGAAAAATTCTGGTAAATCATTGATTCATCTGGTGTTTAAATATATGATGTTTGCAAATTGACTAGATCGAAAATTTAAGAGTTCAAAAATTGATAGATCCAATGTCACATTCAGTAAAGATTTATGATACATGTATAGGGTGTACTCAATGTGTCCGAGCTTGCCCCACGGATGTATTAGAAATGATACCGGGGACGGATGTAAAGCAAAGCAAATTGCTTCAGCTCCAAGAACAGAGGACTGTGTTGGTTGTAAGCGATGTGAATCCGCCTGTCCAACAGATTTCTTGAGTGTTCGAGTTTATTTATGGCATGAAACAACTCGAAGCATGGGCCTAGCTTATTGATACGTTCCCGAAAACCCCACTTGAATACATTTTGAATACAGTTTATTTTTTTTTTTTACCGATTACTGACAAAACCCGTACTCGAAAAAGAAAAACAAAATAAGAATATATTCTCTTTTCGAGCACGGGTTTTTATGGTCCAAGTGTATCTTGTCTTTACTACGAATAATTTTCCTTGGTTAACAATAATTGTAGTTTTTTTTTTTCGATAGCCGTGGGTTCTTTAATTTTCTTTCTCCCTCATAGAGGAAATAAGGTGATTCGGGGGTATACTATATATATATGTGTCTTAGAACTCCTTCTAACGGCCTATGCATTCTGTTATCATTTCCGATTGGACGATCCATTATTACCAGCTGGCAGAGGATTATAAATGGATCAACTTTTTTGATTTTTATTGGCAATTGGGAATAGATGGACTTTCCGTAGGACCTATTTTACTGACGGGATTTATTACCACTTTAGCTACTTTAGCGGCTCGGCCAGTTACTCGGAATTCCCGACTATTCCATTTCCTGATGTTAGCGATGTACAGTGGTCAAATCGGATCATTTTCTTCTCGGGACCTTTTACTTTTTTTTTTTTCATGTGGGAGTTAGAATTAATTCCCGTTTATCTACTTCTATCCATGTGGGGTGGAAAGAAACGTCTTTATTCAGCTACAAAGTTTATTTTGTACACTGCAGTAGGTTCTGTTTTTCTATTAATAGGAGTTTTGGGTATCGGTTTATATGGTTCCAATGAACCAACATTAAATTTCGAAACATTGGCTAATCAATCGTATCCTGTGGCGCTGGAAATAATATTCTATATTGGATTTCTTATTGCTTTTGCTGTCAAATCACCGATTATACCTTCCATCCATACATGGTTACCAGATACCCATGGAGAGGCGCATTACAGTACTTGTATGCTTTTAGCCGGAATCTTATTAAAAATGGGGGCGTATGGGTTGGTTCGGATCAATATGGAACTATTAACGCACGCTCATTCTATATTTTCTCCCTGGTTCATGATAGTAGGTACAATGCAAATAATTTATGCAGCTTTAGCATCTCCTGGCCAACGGAATTTAAAAAAAAGAATAGCTTATTCCTCCGTATCTCATATGGGTTTCATAATTATAGGAATTGGCTCGATAACCGATACAGGACTTAACGGAGCCATTTTACAAATAATTTCTCATGGGTTTATTAGTGCTGCACTTTTTTTCTTGGCAGGGACGAGTTATGATAGAATACGTCTTGCTTATCTCGACGAAATGGGCGGGCTGGCTATCCCAATTCCAAAGATATTCACGCTATTCAGTATCTTATCGATGTCTTCCCTTGCATTACCGGGCATGAGTGGTTTTTTTGTTGCGGAATTAATAGTATTTTTGGGAATAATTACCAGCCAAAAATTTTTGTTACTGACAAAAATACTAATCACTTTTGTAATGGCAATTGGAATGATATTAACTCCTATTTATTCATTATCTATGTCACGACAAATGTTCTATGGGTACAAGTTATTGAATGTCCCAAACTCTGATTTTTTTGATTCTGGACCACGAGAGTTATTTGTTTTGATCTCTATTCTTCTACCCGTAATAGGTATTGGTATTTATCCGGATTTCGTTCTCTCACTATCAGTGGACAAGGTCGAAGCTATTATATCTAATTTTTTTTTTTTAGATAGTTTTCATGAATAAAACAAAAAAAAAAAAAAGCAATCCCGTTTTTTTTTTTTTTTAGTTCGTTGTCCAATGAAAAAAGAAGTCTTTTTTCTTTAAGTTAAATAAAAAAAAGAAGTTCAAAAAATTGAATTTGAATTGTGAACCGACGCCTTTGGCGTTTGTAAGAACCTTTTGAATCAATCACCCGCACTACTTGATTCAAAAGGTTCTCGGCGTCTTACACTACATTTCGTTTTGATATATGTGTTGTCCTCTGTTTGTATTTATCAAGCCCTTTCTTCAATTCAAGTAGATGTTAATTAAATGAACCATAACTATGTAACCCTATTCCTAATAGATTGACTCCAAAATAGCATATCCAAATTATAAGAAAGCCGAGAGAAGCCACAATTGCAGAAGTTACACCTTCAAAATTTGTATTTGTTCGAGTATGTAAATAAATTCCGAAGATAGTCCAAGTAATAAATGCCCAAGTTTCCTTGGGGTCCCAATTCCAATATGATCCCCATGCCTCATTAGCCCATACTGCTCCCGAAAGAATACCTATGGTTAAAAAGATAAATCCTAAACTAATAATACGATAACTCCAATGATCCAATTGTTGAATCACTTGATACCTGTAATAATTTCTAGCAGAAATAAAATAAGTATTTAGTAAAACATTACTTTTTTCATTCATGTATTGGATTTTGCCGAAGCAAAATGACTCATTTCCATTTAAAAAATGATTGCTTTTCCCAAAAATTCTTATAACTTTTCGAAATGTAATGACTAGAAGAGCCGTGGATAATAATGATCCACATAAAAGAGCTGCATAGCCTAATACCATCATACTTACGTGCATCATTAACCACTGGACTTGGAGAGCGGGTACTAGTATTCCGGATTGATGCAGTTTGGTTAAAAAACCCGAAGTAGCAAAGCCTTGGGTAAAAATAGCGCTTGACGCGGTTATAGTGCTTAAATGATTTTGATGATTTTTTTTAAAATAGAAAATCCTATGAATAATGGAGAAATTCCATGAAAGAAAGATTAATGATTCATATAAATCACTTAATGGGAAATGCCTCGAATAAATCCAACGGGTGATTAATAATCCTGTTAGACAGAAAACAGTAACTATCATCCCCTTTTCTGATGAATCATATAGTCCCTTGATTTCGTCGACTAATAAGATTATCAAATGAATTGTAATTCCAATTGAAATGACCGAAAAGGATATATGAGTTAATAGATGCTCTAAAGTTGAAAATATCATAAATAAAAAAAAAAATGAAAAGTGAGAATTCCTCAAGGATACAGAATGGGAATCATAAATTAAATTCATTAAAGGACTTTTTTTTATATCTTTTCGAAGATGCTATGCCGCCACTCGGACTCGAACCGAGATGCTCTAGCACTGCTTCCTAAGAGCAGCGTGTCTACCGATTTCACCATAGCGGCTTGCTCAAAATTATAATAGCCTATTTTTAGTCAATCGTCGAGATTGAAAGACTCAATTTCAATCAAATCCTTTTTAGGAAGCATTCAAATTGATGACTAAAAATGCATTTAAATAGAGAATTCAAAGATTTCCCCCTTTGTCGTCTTATTTAGTTATTAAAATTTACGTTTTATTTAACTCAACAATGGAAGTTTTCATAGTTTATGTTTTGATAAACTAGAACTGTTGTAACGATTGTAATTAAATAAATCTAACTTCAATCTAGGGAAAAACTAAAAAAAATGTTCTTTCCCTTTTTTTTTTTAATTTTTGGATTGTTGTCATTCTTACTTTTTTTTTTTTATTAATTTGTGCTAGGATTTATCAAACCAAACAATTAGGTATTGGGCTGGACCATATTATATAAAAAATTTTTGATTTCTAGCGTAATTGTACTCGACTTCAAAAACTTCTTTCTAAATTCAAATTATAAAGATATATATTTTTTTTTTTGATTGATCCTTCCTTTCAAACATAGGATTTTTTTGAATCACTTAAAATTCTCATACTATTCGTATACAATATCGGTCTAAATGGGAAAGGGTGCTTTTCTCAATTGGAGTGAAAGTGCGGGGTCTGGGGTATATGGTATATATAGTGATTCAGAAAAAATAATGATTCAAAAAGTTACAAAAAAGTTTTATACTTAATCAATTAGTTTCAACAACCCATTAATTTTTCCTAACGTTGAGTTTGCCTAAAAATTTTATATCCCCTTCTTGTAGAGTCTAAATAGAAAAAAAAAAAAAAAATTATTGTGTTATTTAGAAGTGGTTCGGGTGCTGGGGAAAATAGGAATCCCCACCCTGGGACTAAAAAAAAGATTTAAATAAAAAGAAAGGTGAAACTTTCGAGTTTGTCTTAATTCTGTTTTCAAATAAAAAATGGTACTTTTTTTTTTTATTTGAAAACAGTAGACAAATAAATTGGTTCAAAATATTAGGGAATGTAAATAGTTACTTACTTTTTTTTTATTTCGATTTTCCTATTCTATATTATAGAGTCTAAATTCTAAACGACATTAAGTCATTTTTCGAGTCAAGCTGAATCAAATTATTCCAGTGTTTTATTATTTATTTGTCGTACAAAACAAAAAAAAAAAAACTTTTTGAATTCCCGGTGGAAAGAGATTTCCCTAACGAAAAAGCTTTCAACGCTACCCAATACCCTCTCTTTTTCCAAATATTTTTACGAATACGTTTTTTTAATATAGAAGTACGTTTTTTTGGAACTGCCATTCAAAAAATAAAAGGTTATTCATTGATAAAATTGGATGTGAAAGACATCTATTGTTTAAAAACAAATCATTTTTTTTTTTTTTTATTCATTTCATTATCTGTCTATTTATTCTCTAAATTATACTACCCTTATAAAAATAAAAAAAAAAAAATGTGAAAATGGCATAAAATCTTACTAGAACAAAAAAACAATATAATATTAGGAGTTTTTTCAATTTCTATTCCATAAATATTCCTGAAAGAATAATGCATAGTTCGGAGTTATTGTGGGTACCTTTCTATACCTATTCAAATAGATATCTATAGGTTGGATTATGCCATATAATAGAAATAGAATTGGTTGAAGTTGATAAAAAAGGCAAAAGTACTTTCGTTTTTATCTCTGTCTATTTTCGACATGCTACATTTATATATGAAAAAAAAAAAACATCGAACAAGTTTTATCTACCTAATAAAAAAAAAAAATTCATCTTTTTTTTTTTAGTAACTTAGTTATTAATAAATGCCATTTAGTGGAATGGAAGACAATTAATCCGTTCCGAAATGAATTAGTTAATGATTCGAAATAAACAAAGAATAAACAAAAATACCTAGTTCTTAGTTTAGTGGGGAAAAGTATGGGTCATCTTATGATTTATATCCAAATCAAGTATTTAATTTGGTGTAATTCTTTACTCTTGATCTATGTACATAAATTATTGGAATAGGGAATAATAATTGAAATTTTAATTTGTTCCATCTTCATAAAAATCTTACGTAGTAAAAAAAGAATTTTTTATTTTTTACTACTAATTTAGTTATCTCATTTGACTGCTTTGAATTTTTCATTTTTTTTTGAAGTAGTTGGGAAAGATTCAAAATAACTATGAATAGCAAATTTGATTTACGTTTTTTTTAATACTTTAATTTTTTTTTTTTTTTTAATCTCTTTTATAAGAGATTAGAACCGGCGAATCAGAAACAATTAATTAAGAATGAAAAAAAAAAAAAAAATTATTTTTTTTATGGAACATACATATCAATATTCCTGGATCATACCTTTCGTTCCACTTCCAGTCCCTATGTTAATAGGA
>CM040444.1:164050-184050 GCA_022749755.1 Azadirachta indica
GGCGAATACAACCAACTATCATTAAGAATTTCATCTTTGGACCAAAAACAAGCAAGGGGTGGAATACCACAAAGAGAAAGGGTACCTAATAAAAAAGCGGTTTTTGTAATTGGGACGTGCTTTCTTAATCCGCCCATAAGAACCATATTCTGGCTTTTATCTGGAGAATATCCAACAATAGCTTCCATTGAATGAATAATTGATCCGGATCCTAAAAACAACAAGGCTTTCGAATAAGCATGAGTAATCAAATGAAATAAAGCGGCTCGATAAGACCCCATACCTAGAGCTAACATCATATAACCCAATTGAGACATTGTAGAATAAGCTAAACTTCTCTTAATATCTTTTTGCGCAAGAGCTAAAGTGGCTCCTAAAAAGACTGTTATTATACCTATCAAAGATATTAGATTCATTATGTACGGTATGACTATAAAAAGCGGAAGAAGTCGAGCTACAAGAAAAATTCCCGCTGCTACCATAGTAGCAGCATGGATAAGAGAGCCCGAAATAGGAGTAGGCCCTTCCATGGCATCGGGTAACCATACATGGAGGGGGAATTGCGCAGATTTAGCAACCGCGCCGGCAAATAATAGAAATGCACACAAAGTAACAAAGAAAAAGTTAACCGCATTATTATAAATCAAGTTATTGAATATATCGAACAAATCTCGAAATTCGAAACTACCTGTTATCCAATAAAGACCTAAGATTCCTAATAATAATCCAAAATCCCCTACACGATTAGTTACAAATGCTTTTTGACAAGCGCTTGCTGCAAGAGGTCGTGTGAACCAAAATCCTATTAATAGATAAGAACACATTCCAACCAATTCCCAAAAAATATAAATTTGTATGAAATTCGAACTTGTAACTAATCCCAACATTGAAGTATTGAAAAAACTCATATAAGCAAAAAATCTCAAATATCCTTGATCATGAGACATATAATTGTCACTATAAATAAGAACCAGAATCCCAACCGTAGTGATTAATATTAACATAAATATAGAAGTAAGTGGATCAATAAAGTATCCGAACTCGAAAGAAAAATCATTATTGATGGTCCAAGACCATACGGATTGATAGATAGAAGTTTGATCGATTTGCTGAATAGATAGTTCGACCGAAAAAATAATAACTATACCTAACAAAAAAAATACTAGGAAAAGCCCACATACGGCGAATATTTTTTGTTGCCGTCGGAAAAAGCAGAAGCCCCACTCCTATTAACATAGGGACTGGAAGTGGAACGAAAGGTATGATCCAGGAATATTGATATGTATGTTCCATAAAAAAATAATAACTTTTTTTTTTTTTTTTCTTAATTAATTGTTTCTGATTCGCCGGTTCTAATCTCTTATAAAAGAGATTAATAAAAAAAAAAAAATTAAAGTATTAAAAAAAAAAAAAAAAATCAAATTTGCTATTCATAGTTATTTTGAATCTTTCCCAACTACTTCAAAAAAATGAAAAATTCAAAGCAGTCAAATGAGATAACTAAATTAGTAGTAAAAAAAATAAAAAAATTCTTTTTTACTACGTAAGATTTTTATGAAGATGGAACAAATTAAAATTTCAATTATTATTCCCTATTCCAATAATTTATGTACATAGATCAAGAGTAAAGAATTACACCAAATTAAATACTTGATTTGGATATAAATCATAAGATGACCCATACTTTTCCCCACTAAACTAAGAACTAGGTATTTTTGTTTATTCTTTGTTTATTTCGAATCATTAACTAATTCATTTCGGAACGGATTAATTGTCTTCCATTCCACTAAATGGCATTTATTTAATAACTAAGTTACTAGAAAAAAAAAAAAAAAATGAATTTTTTTTTTTTTAGGTAGATAAAACTTGTTCGATGTTTTTTTCATATATAAATGTAGCATGTCGAAAATAGACAGAGATAAAAACGAAAGTACTTTTGCCTTTTTTATCAACTTCAACCAATTCTATTTCTATTATATGGCATAATCCAACCTATAGATATCTATTTGAATAGGTATAGAAAGGTACAACAATAACTCCGAACTATGCATTATTCTTTCAGGAATATTTATGGAATAGAAATTGAAAAACTCCTAATATTATATTGTTTTTTTTTTTTTTCTAGTAAGATTTTATGCCATTTTCACATATTTTTTTTTTTTTTTTTTATAAGGGTAGTATAATTTAGAGAATAAATAGACAGATAATGAAATGAATAGTAAAAAAAAAAATGATTTGTTTTTTTTTACAATAGATGTCTTTCACATCCAATTTTATCAATGAATAACCTTTTATTTTTTGAATGGCAGTTCCAAAAAAACGTACTTCTATATTAAAAAAAAAAACGTATTCGTAAAAATATTTGGAAAAAGAGAGGGTATTGGGTAGCGTTGAAAGCTTTTTCGTTAGGGAAATCTCTTTCCACCGGGAATTCAAAAAGTTTTTTTGTTTTGTACGACAAATAAATAATAAAACACTGGAATAATTTGATTCAGCTTGACTCGAAAAATGACTTAATGTCGTTTAGAATTTAGACTCTCTATAATATAGAATAGGAAAATCGAAATAAAAAAAAAAAGTAACTATTTACATTCCCTAATATTTTGAACCAATTTATTTGTCTACTGTTTTCAAATAAAAAAAAAAAAAAACCATTTTTTTTTGAAAACAGAATTAAGACAAACTCGAAAGTTTCACCTTTCTTTTTATTTAAATCTTTTTTTTAGTCCCAGGGTGGGGATTCCTATTTTCCCCAGCACCCGAACCACTTCTAAATAACACAATAATAATTTTTTTTTTCTATTTAGACTCTACAAGAAGGGATATAAAATTTTTAGGCAAACTCAACGTTAGGAAAAATTAATGGGTTGTTGAAACTAATTGATTAAGTATAAAACTTTTTTGTAACTTTTTGAATCATTATTTTTCTGAATCACTATATATACCATATACCCCAGACCCCGCACTTTCACTCCAATTGAGAAAAGCACCCTTTCCCATTTAGACCGATATTGTATACGAATAGTATGAGAATTTTTTAAGTGATTCATTCAAAAAAATCCTATGTTTGAAAGGAAGGATCAATCAAAAAATATATATCTTTATAATTTGAATTTAGAAAGAAGTTTTTGAAGTCGAGTACAATTACGCTAGAAATCAAAAATTTTTTATATAATATGGTCCAGCCCAATACCTAATTGTTTGGTTTGATAAATCCTAGCACAAATTAATACTGAAAAAAAAGTAAGAATGACAACAATCCAAAAATTATAAAAAAAAAGGGAAAGAACATTTTTTTTAGTTTTTCCCTAGATTGAAGTTAGAACTATTTAATTACAATCGTTACAACAGTTCTAGTTTATCAAAACATAAACTATGAAAACTTCCATTGTTGAGTTAAATAAAACGTAAATTTTAATAACTAAATAAGACGACAAAGGGGGAAATCTTTGAATTCTCTATTTAAATGCATTTTTAGTCATCAATTTGAATGCTTCCTAAAAAGGATTTGATTGAAATTGAGTCTTTCAATCTCGACGATTGACTAAAAATAGGCTATTATAATTTTGAGCAAGCCGCTATGGTGAAATCGGTAGACACGCTGCTCTTAGGAAGCAGTGCTAGAGCATCTCGGTTCGAGTCCGAGTGGCGGCATAGCATCTTCGAAAAGATATAAAAAAAAAAAGTCCTTTAATGAATTTAATTTATGATTCCCATTCTGTATCCTTGAGGAATTCTCACTTTTCATTTTTTTTTTTATTTATGATATTTTCAACTTTAGAGCATCTATTAACTCATATATCCTTTTCGGTCATTTCAATTGGAATTACAATTCATTTGATAATCTTATTAGTCGACGAAATCAAGGGACTATATGATTCATCAGAAAAGGGGATGATAGTTACTGTTTTCTGTCTAACAGGATTATTAATCACCCGTTGGATTTATTCGAGGCATTTCCCATTAAGTGATTTATATGAATCATTAATCTTTCTTTCATGGAATTTCTCCATTATTCATAGGATTTTCTATTTTAAAAATCATCAAAATCATTTAAGCACTATAACCGCGTCAAGCGCTATTTTTACCCAAGGCTTTGCTACTTCGGGTTTTTTAACCAAACTGCATCAATCCGGAATACTAGTACCCGCTCTCCAAGTCCAGTGGTTAATGATGCACGTAAGTATGATGGTATTAGGCTATGCAGCTCTTTTATGTGGATCATTATTATCCACGGCTCTTCTAGTCATTACATTTCGAAAAGTTATAAGAATTTTTGGGAAAAGCAATCATTTTTTAAATGGAAATGAGTCATTTTGCTTCGGCAAAATCCAATACATGAATGAAAAAAGTAATGTTTTACTAAATACTTATTTTATTTCTGCTAGAAATTATTACAGGTATCAAGTGATTCAACAATTGGATCATTGGAGTTATCGTATTATTAGTTTAGGATTTATCTTTTTAACCATAGGTATTCTTTCGGGAGCAGTATGGGCTAATGAGGCATGGGGATCATATTGGAATTGGGACCCCAAGGAAACTTGGGCATTTATTACTTGGACTATCTTCGGAATTTATTTACATACTCGAACAAATACAAATTTTGAAGGTGTAACTTCTGCAATTGTGGCTTCTCTCGGCTTTCTTATAATTTGGATATGCTATTTTGGAGTCAATCTATTAGGAATAGGGTTACATAGTTATGGTTCATTTAATTAACATCTACTTGAATTGAAGAAAGGGCTTGATAAATACAAACAGAGGACAACACATATATCAAAACGAAATGTAGTGTAAGACGCCGAGAACCTTTTGAATCAAGTAGTGCGGGTGATTCAAAAGGTTCTTACAAACGCCAAAGGCGTCGGTTCACAATTCAAATTCAATTTTTTGAACTTCTTTTTTTTTTATTTAACTTAAAGAAAAAAGACTTCTTTTTTCATTGGACAACGAACTATTAAAAAAAAAAAACGGGATTGCTTTTTGATTTTTTTTGTTTTATTCATGAAAACTATCTATAAAAAAAAAATTAGATATAATAGCTTCGACCCTTGTCCACTGATAGTGAGAGAACGAAATCCGGATAAATACCAATACCTATTACGGGTAGAAGAATAGAGATCAAAACAAATAACTCTCGTGGTCCAGAATCAAAAAAATCAGAGTTTGGGACATTCAATAACTTGTACCCATAGAACATTTGTCGTGACATAGATAATGAATAAATAGGAGTTAATATCATTCCAATTGCCATTACAAAAGTGATTAGTATTTTTGTCAGTAACAAAAATTTTTGGCTGGTAATTATTCCCAAAAATACTATTAATTCCGCAACAAAACCACTCATGCCCGGTAATGCAAGGGAAGACATCGATAAGATACTGAATAGCGTGAATATCTTTGGAATTGGGATAGCCAGCCCGCCCATTTCGTCGAGATAAGCAAGACGTATTCTATCATAACTCGTCCCTGCCAAGAAAAAAAGTGCAGCACTAATAAACCCATGAGAAATTATTTGTAAAATGGCTCCGTTAAGTCCTGTATCGGTTATCGAGCCAATTCCTATAATTATGAAACCCATATGAGATACGGAGGAATAAGCTATTCTTTTTTTTAAATTCCGTTGGCCAGGAGATGCTAAAGCTGCATAAATTATTTGCATTGTACCTACTATCATGAACCAGGGAGAAAATATAGAATGAGCGTGCGTTAATAGTTCCATATTGATCCGAACCAACCCATACGCCCCCATTTTTAATAAGATTCCGGCTAAAAGCATACAAGTACTGTAATGCGCCTCTCCATGGGTATCTGGTAACCATGTATGGAAGGGTATAATCGGTGATTTGACAGCAAAAGCAATAAGAAATCCAATATAGAATATTATTTCCAGCGCCACAGGATACGATTGATTAGCCAATGTTTCGAAATTTAATGTTGGTTCATTGGAACCATATAAACCGATACCCAAAACTCCTATTAATAGAAAAACAGAACCTACTGCAGTGTACAAAATAAACTTTGTAGCTGAATAAAGACGTTTCTTTTCCCCACATGGATAGAAGTAGATAAACGGGAATTAATTCTAACTCCCACATGATAAAAAAAAAAGTAAAAGGTCCCGAGAAGAAAATGATCCGATTTGACCACTGTACATCGCTAACATCAGGAAATGGAATAGTCGGGAATTCCGAGTAACTGGCCGAGCCGCTAAAGTAGCTAAAGTGGTAATAAATCCCGTCAGTAAAATAGGTCCTACGGAAAGTCCATCTATTCCCAATTGCCAATAAAAATCAAAAAAGTTGATCCATTTATAATCCTCTGCCAGCTGGATTAATGGATCGTCCAATCGGAAATGATAACAGAATGCATAGGCCGTTAGAAGGAGTTCTAAGACACATATATATATAGTATACCCCCGAATCACCTTATTTCCTCTATGAGGGAGAAAGAAAATTAAAGAACCCACGGCTATCGGAAAAACTACAATTATTGTTAACCAAGGAAAATTATTCGTAGTAAAGACAAGATACACTTGGACCATAAAAACCGTGCTCGAAAAGAGAATATATTCTTATTTTGTTTTTCTTTTTCGAGTACGGGTTTTGTCAGTAATCGGTAAAAAAAAAAAAAAACTGTATTCAAAATGTATTCAAGTGGGGTTTTCGGGAACGTATCAATAAGCTAGGCCCATGCTTCGAGTTGTTTCATGCCATAAATAAACTCGAACACTCAAGAAATCTGTTGGACAGGCGGATTCACATCGCTTACAACCAACACAGTCCTCTGTTCTTGGAGCTGAAGCAATTTGCTTTGCTTTACATCCGTCCCAAGGTATCATTTCTAATACATCCGTGGGGCAAGCTCGGACACATTGAGTACACCCTATACATGTATCATAAATCTTTACTGAATGTGACATTGGATCTATCAATTTTTGAACTCTTAAATTTTCGATCTAGTCAATTTGCAAACATCATATATTTAAACACCAGATGAATCAATGATTTACCAGAATTTTTCTAATTAATCCACTTCTGGCTCAACTCTCCTAAAAGGGAACAAGGATACTTTGATTTCTTCCAGTTTCACAAACCTGATCGAGGTTACGACATGCTAAGTCGAATTGATGACTATTATTCTAAATACTACTTATTCAACAAAGTTGATTGGTTGATACGAGTCGATTTTCTGTTACGATAAATTGAGGAAACAATAGCTGATCCAATAGCTGCTTCAGCGGCTGCAATAGCTATAACAAAAATTGAGAAAATATCTCCTTTTAATTGTCGACTATCAAAAAAATCAGAGAATGTTACGAAATTTATATTAACTGCATTTAGTATAAGTTCAAGACACATCAAAGCCCGAACCATATTTCGGCTTGTAATTAATCCATAGATACCGATAGAAAATAAATAGGCACTCAAAACAAGTACATGCTCGAGCATCATTGACCAACTCCCTACCGATTTCGATTTATTTCAATATGAACAATAATTCAAGTAATTTGATTGCTTAGAATCTAACAAGTATGGAACAAAAAACTAGGTAATAATATATCGAATAAAACAATTTCAATTTTCATTTTCTATTTATACATGAATAGTATTCAACTAGAATTGAAGGGAAATGGATGTGATAACACAGAAAAAGGTTAAATTTGGATTTCTGTTGCTCGTTAGAAAGATTTTTTACTGACGAGCAACAGAAATTGCACCTATCAAAGCAACTAAAAGAATTATTGAAACGAGTTCGAATGGAAGAAAAAAGTCTGTTGATAAATGAATTCCAATTTGTTGACTATTACTTATCAAATCTTGTTCTATAATCTGGTTGAATCGTGTAGTCCAAATAATCCCGTACCACGACGTATCTAGAATAGTAGTGATTAGTGAAAAAAAAATACTTGTACAAACCAGAGAAGTAACCCCATCACCAATAGTCCAAAGATTAAAATGAAAATCGTTGGAATAGTCTGAACCATTCATGAACATTACAGCAAATATGATTAAAACATTTACAGCCCCTACGTAAATAAGGAGTTGTGCGCAGCTACAAAATGGGAATTTGATAGAATATAGAATAAGGATATACAAACAAGAACCAATCCTAAAGAAAAGGCCGAATAAATTGGGTTAGTAAGTAATACCACTCCCAGACCTCCTAATATAAGACCCGATCCCAGAAAAAAAAAAGAAAATCATGTATTGGTCCAGGCAAATCCATTATATTAAAATAAGAGATAAATAAATCGAAATGTTTTTCATGACCTTATTGAACCGACCAGGAAATTTGTTTTATGAGGCATTCCCAATTGAATTAAATTCTAATCTACTAAGTGGAAATTAATGCGAGTACAGTAGAGCTATTGCATCAATTTTGTTCTTTTCTTTATTCGAAATAGCAATTTGAAATTGAAACTATATAGTTCGAAAAAATTATGTATATGTATATATTAATAGACTTTCAATACAAATTGAGTTGTACTTCTCATCACCCAATCAATAATTGGGCTTTGTAGTTATTAAACAAGCAAAGAAAAAAAAAATTTTTTCCTTTATACCAAATATACCAAAACCGAACCTTAGTAATTGGAAATTAAGAGGTTTACCCATTTTTTCTTTGAGGCGAATTCAAAACTGTTCGAATTGTAAAATCGTCAATGACTGACATTGGTAAACGACCTAAAGCAATTTGATTATAATTCAATTCATGACGGTTGTAAGTAGCAAGTTCATATTCTTCAGTCATTGATAAACAATTTGTTGGACAATACTCAACGCAGTTACCACAAAAAATACAAATTCCAAAATCAATACTGTAATTAAGCAATCGTTTCTTTCGAATATCTGTTTCCAGTTTCCAATCAACAACAGGCAGATCTATAGGACATACGCGAACACACACTTCACAAGCAATACATTTATCAAATTCAAAATGGATTCGACCACGAAAACGCTCTGATGTGATTAATTTTTCATAAGGATATTGAATAGTTACAGGTAAACGATTTGCTTGGGATAAGGTAATCATGAAACTTTGCCCACTTGCAGCTCGTATTGTTTGGTGACCATAATTCATGAATCCAGTTACCATATGGAACATATCGTAAATATCTTTGAATAATTTGAGTTTTTTTCTTTCTCTTGTTTGAGACAAGTGGTAAATTTAAATAGTTGGGGCACAATCCAAATATGGGGTTTGGGGGTGGAATTTGTGGCGTCAACCTATAGGGTTTATCGTTTTTCTAATTTCTTCCCTAGCGGAATGCGAGAGATTACCTTTTGATTTACCAGAAGCAGAAGAAGAATTAGTAGCAGGTTATCAAACCGAATATTCAGGAATCAAATTTGGTTTATTTTACGTTGCTTCCTATCTAAATCTATTAGTTTCCTCATTATTTGTAACAGTTCTTTACTTGGGCGGTTGGAATCTTTACATTCCATATATATTTGTTCCTGAGCTATTTGAAATAAATAAAGTGGATGGAATTTTTGGAACGACGATTGGTATCTTTATTACATTAGCTAAAACTTATTTGTTCTTGTTCATTTCTATTACAACAAGATGGACTTTACCTAGACTAAGAATGGACCAACTATTAAATCTTGGTTGGAAATTTCTTTTACCTATTTCTCTCGGTAATCTATTATTAACAACTTCTTCCCAACTTCTTTGCTGTAACGAAAAAAGGAAATACTATATTTAAATTTACCACTTGTCTCAAACAAGAGAAAGAAAAAAACTCAAATTATTCAAAGATATTTACGATATGTTCCATATGGTAACTGGATTCATGAATTATGGTCACCAAACAATACGAGCTGCAAGGTACATTGGGCAAAGTTTCATGATTACCTTATCCCAAGCAAATCGTTTACCTGTAACTATTCAATATCCTTATGAAAAATTAATCACATCAGAGCGTTTTCGTGGTCGAATCCATTTTGAATTTGATAAATGTATTGCTTGTGAAGTGTGTGTTCGCGTATGTCCTATAGATCTGCCTGTTGTTGATTGGAAACTGGAAACAGATATTCGAAAGAAACGATTGCTTAATTACAGTATTGATTTTGGAATTTGTATTTTTTGTGGTAACTGCGTTGAGTATTGTCCAACAAATTGTTTATCAATGACTGAAGAATATGAACTTGCTACTTACAACCGTCATGAATTGAATTATAATCAAATTGCTTTAGGTCGTTTACCAATGTCAGTCATTGACGATTTTACAATTCGAACAGTTTTGAATTCGCCTCAAAGAAAAAAAATGGGTAAACCTCTTAATTTCCAATTACTAAGGTTCGGTTTTGGTATATTTGGTATAAAGGAATAAAATTTTTTTCTTTGCTTGTTTAATAACTACAAAGCCCAATTATTGATTGGGTGATGAGAAGTACAACTCAATTTGTATTGAAAGTCTATTAATATATACATATACATAATTTTTTCGAACTATATAGTTTCAATTTCAAATTGCTATTTCGAATAAAGAAAAGAACAAAATTGATGCAATAGCTCTACTGTACTCGCATTAATTTCCACTTAGTAGATTAGAATTTAATTCAATTGGGAATGCCTCATAAAACAAATTTCCTGGTCGGTTCAATAAGGTCATGAAAAACATTTCGATTTATTTATCTCTTATTTTAATATAATGGATTTGCCTGGACCAATACATGATTTTCTTTTAGTTTTTCTGGGATCGGGTCTTATATTAGGAGGTCTGGGAGTGGTATTACTTACTAACCCAATTTATTCGGCCTTTTCTTTAGGATTGGTTCTTGTTTGTATATCCTTATTCTATATTCTATCAAATTCCCATTTTGTAGCTGCCGCACAACTCCTTATTTACGTAGGGGCTGTAAATGTTTTAATCATATTTGCTGTAATGTTCATGAATGGTTCAGACTATTCCAACGATTTTCATTTTAATCTTTGGACTATTGGTGATGGGGTTACTTCTCTGGTTTGTACAAGTATTTTTTTTTTCACTAATCACTACTATTCTAGATACGTCGTGGTACGGGATTATTTGGACTACACGATTCAACCAGATTATAGAACAAGATTTGATAAGTAATAGTCAACAAATTGGAATTCATTTATCAACAGACTTTTTTCTTCCATTCGAACTCGTTTCAATAATTCTTTTAGTTGCTTTGATAGGTGCAATTTCTGTTGCTCTCAGTAAAAAATCTTTCTAACGAGCAACAGAAATCCAAATTTAACCTTTTTCTGTGTTATCACATCCATTTCCCTTCAATTCTAGTTGAATACTATTCATGTATAAATAGAAAATGAAAATTGAAATTGTTTTATTCGATATATTACCACTATAGTTTTTTGTTCCATACTTGTTAGATTCTAAGCAATCAAATTACTTGAATTATTGTTCATATTGAAATAAATCGAAATCGGTAGGGAGTTGGTCAATGATGCTCGAGCATGTACTTGTTTTGAGTGCCTATTTATTTTCTATCGGTATCTATGGATTAATTACAAGCCGAAATATGGTTCGGGCTTTGATGTGTCTTGAACTTATACTAAATGCAGTTAATATAAATTTCGTAACATTCTCTGATTTTTTTGATAGTCGACAATTAAAAGGAGATATTTTCTCAATTTTTGTTATAGCTATTGCAGCCGCTGAAGCAGCTATTGGATCAGCTATTGTTTCCTCAATATCGTAACAGAAAATCGACTCGTATCAACCAATCAACTTTGTTGAATAAGTAGTATTTAGAATAATAGTCATCAATTCGACTTAGCATGTCGTAACCTCGATCAGGTTTGTGAAACTGGAAGAAATCAAAGTATCCTTGTTCCCTTTTAGGAGTTGAGCCAGAAGTGGATTAATTAGAAAAATTCTGGTAAATCATTGATTCATCTGGTGTTTAAATATATGATGTTTGCAAATTGACTAGATCGAAAATTTAAGAGTTCAAAAATTGATAGATCCAATGTCACATTCAGTAAAGATTTATGATACATGTATAGGGTGTACTCAATGTGTCCGAGCTTGCCCCACGGATGTATTAGAAATGATACCTTGGGACGGATGTAAAGCAAAGCAAATTGCTTCAGCTCCAAGAACAGAGGACTGTGTTGGTTGTAAGCGATGTGAATCCGCCTGTCCAACAGATTTCTTGAGTGTTCGAGTTTATTTATGGCATGAAACAACTCGAAGCATGGGCCTAGCTTATTGATACGTTCCCGAAAACCCCACTTGAATACATTTTGAATACAGTTTATTTTTTTTTTTACCGATTACTGACAAAACCCGTACTCGAAAAAGAAAAACAAAATAAGAATATATTCTCTTTTCGAGCACGGGTTTTTATGGTCCAAGTGTATCTTGTCTTTACTACGAATAATTTTCCTTGGTTAACAATAATTGTAGTTTTTCCGATAGCCGTGGGTTCTTTAATTTTCTTTCTCCCTCATAGAGGAAATAAGGTGATTCGGGGGTATACTATATATATATGTGTCTTAGAACTCCTTCTAACGGCCTATGCATTCTGTTATCATTTCCGATTGGACGATCCATTAATCCAGCTGGCAGAGGATTATAAATGGATCAACTTTTTTGATTTTTATTGGCAATTGGGAATAGATGGACTTTCCGTAGGACCTATTTTACTGACGGGATTTATTACCACTTTAGCTACTTTAGCGGCTCGGCCAGTTACTCGGAATTCCCGACTATTCCATTTCCTGATGTTAGCGATGTACAGTGGTCAAATCGGATCATTTTCTTCTCGGGACCTTTTACTTTTTTTTATCATGTGGGAGTTAGAATTAATTCCCGTTTATCTACTTCTATCCATGTGGGGTGGAAAGAAACGTCTTTATTCAGCTACAAAGTTTATTTTGTACACTGCAGTAGGTTCTGTTTTTCTATTAATAGGAGTTTTGGGTATCGGTTTATATGGTTCCAATGAACCAACATTAAATTTCGAAACATTGGCTAATCAATCGTATCCTGTGGCGCTGGAAATAATATTCTATATTGGATTTCTTATTGCTTTTGCTGTCAAATCACCGATTATACCCTTCCATACATGGTTACCAGATACCCATGGAGAGGCGCATTACAGTACTTGTATGCTTTTAGCCGGAATCTTATTAAAAATGGGGGCGTATGGGTTGGTTCGGATCAATATGGAACTATTAACGCACGCTCATTCTATATTTTCTCCCTGGTTCATGATAGTAGGTACAATGCAAATAATTTATGCAGCTTTAGCATCTCCTGGCCAACGGAATTTAAAAAAAAGAATAGCTTATTCCTCCGTATCTCATATGGGTTTCATAATTATAGGAATTGGCTCGATAACCGATACAGGACTTAACGGAGCCATTTTACAAATAATTTCTCATGGGTTTATTAGTGCTGCACTTTTTTTTTGGCAGGGACGAGTTATGATAGAATACGTCTTGCTTATCTCGACGAAATGGGCGGGCTGGCTATCCCAATTCCAAAGATATTCACGCTATTCAGTATCTTATCGATGTCTTCCCTTGCATTACCGGGCATGAGTGGTTTTGTTGCGGAATTAATAGTATTTTTGGGAATAATTACCAGCCAAAAATTTTTGTTACTGACAAAAATACTAATCACTTTTGTAATGGCAATTGGAATGATATTAACTCCTATTTATTCATTATCTATGTCACGACAAATGTCTATGGGTACAAGTTATTGAATGTCCCAAACTCTGATTTTTTTGATTCTGGACCACGAGAGTTATTTGTTTTGATCTCTATTCTTCTACCCGTAATAGGTATTGGTATTTATCCGGATTTCGTTCTCTCACTATCAGTGGACAAGGTCGAAGCTATTATATCTAATTTTTTTTATAGATAGTTTTCATGAATAAAACAAAAAAAATCAAAAAAAAAAAAAGCAAATCCCGTTTTTTTTTTTTATAGTTCGTTGTCCAATGAAAAAAAAGTCTTTTTTCTTTAAGTTAAATAAAAAAAAAAGTTCAAAAAATTGAATTTGAATTGTGAACCGACGCCTTTGGCGTTTGTAAGAACCTTTTGAATCACCCGCACTACTTGATTCAAAAGGTTCTCGGCGTCTTACACTACATTTCGTTTTGATATATGTGTTGTCCTCTGTTTGTATTTATCAAGCCCTTTCTTCAATTCAAGTAGATGTTAATTAAATGAACCATAACTATGTAACTATTCCTAATAGATTGACTCCAAAATAGCATATCCAAATTATAAGAAAGCCGAGAGAAGCCACAATTGCAGAAGTTACACCTTCAAAATTTGTATTTGTTCGAGTATGTAAATAAATTCCGAAGATAGTCCAAGTAATAAATGCCCAAGTTTCCTTGGGGTCCCAATTCCAATATGATCCCCATGCCTCATTAGCCCATACTGCTCCCGAAAGAATACCTATGGTTAAAAAGATAAAAATCCTAAACTAATAATACGATAACTCCAATGATCCAATTGTTGAATCACTTGATACCTGTAATAATTTCTAGCAGAAATAAAATAAGTATTTAGTAAAACATTACTTTTTTCATTCATGTATTGGATTTTGCCGAAGCAAAATGACTCATTTCCATTTAAAAAATGATTGCTTTTCCCAAAAATTCTTATAACTTTTCGAAATGTAATGACTAGAAGAGCCGTGGATAATAATGATCCACATAAAAGAGCTGCATAGCCTAATAATACCATCATACTTACGTGCATCATTAACCACTGGACTTGGAGAGCGGGTACTAGTATTCCGGATTGATGCAGTTTGGTTAAAAAACCCGAAGTAGCAAAGCCTTGGGTAAAAATAGCGCTTGACGCGGTTATAGTGCTTAAATGATTTTGATGATTTTTAAAATAGAAAATCCTATGAATAATGGAGAAATTCCATGAAAGAAAGATTAATGATTCATATAAATCACTTAATGGGAAATGCCTCGAATAAATCCAACGGGTGATTAATAATCCTGTTAGACAGAAAACAGTAACTATCATCCCCTTTTCTGATGAATCATATAGTCCCTTGATTTCGTCGACTAATAAGATTATCAAATGAATTGTAATTCCAATTGAAATGACCGAAAAGGATATATGAGTTAATAGATGCTCTAAAGTTGAAAATATCATAAATAAAAAAAAAAAAAAAAAAAAGTGAGAATTCCTCAAGGATACAGAATGGGAATCATAAATTAAATTCATTAAGGACTTTTTTTTATATCTTTTCGAAGATGCTATGCCGCCACTCGGACTCGAACCGAGATGCTCTAGCACTGCTTCCTAAGAGCAGCGTGTCTACCGATTTCACCATAGCGGCTTGCTCAAAATTATAATAGCCTATTTTTAGTCAATCGTCGAGATTGAAAGACTCAATTTCAATCAAATCCTTTTTAGGAAGCATTCAAATTGATGACTAAAAATGCATTTAAATAGAGAATTCAAAGATTTCCCCCTTTGTCGTCTTATTTAGTTATTAAAATTTACGTTTTATTTAACTCAACAATGGAAGTTTTCATAGTTTATGTTTTGATAAACTAGAACTGTTGTAACGATTGTAATTAAATAGTTCTAACTTCAATCTAGGGAAAAACTAAAAAAAATGTTCTTTCCCTTTTTTTTTATAATTTTTGGATTGTTGTCATTCTTACTTTTTTTTTTTTTTATTAATTTGTGCTAGGATTTATCAAACCAAACAATTAGGTATTGGCTGGACCATATTATATAAAAAATTTTTGATTTCTAGCGTAATTGTACTCGACTTCAAAAACTTCTTTCTAAATTCAAATTATAAAGATATATATTTTTTGATTGATCCTTCCTTTCAAACATAGGATTTTTTTTTTGAATCACTTAAAATTCTCATACTATTCGTATACAATATCGGTCTAAATGGGAAAGGGTGCTTTTCTCAATTGGAGTGAAAGTGCGGGGTCTGGGGTATATGGTATATATAGTGATTCAGAAAAATAATGATTCAAAAAGTTACAAAAAAGTTTTATACTTAATCAATTAGTTTCAACAACCCATTAATTTTTCCTAACGTTGAGTTTGCCTAAAAATTTTATATCCCTTCTTGTAGAGTCTAAATAGAAAAAAAAAATTATTATTGTGTTATTTAGAAGTGGTTCGGGTGCTGGGGAAAATAGGAATCCCCACCCTGGGACTAAAAAAAAGATTTAAATAAAAAGAAAGGTGAAACTTTCGAGTTTGTCTTAATTCTGTTTTCAAATAAAAAATGGTACTTTTTTTTTTTATTTGAAAACAGTAGACAAATAAATTGGTTCAAAATATTAGGGAATGTAAATAGTTACTTACTTTTTTTTTATTTCGATTTTCCTATTCTATATTATAGAGTCTAAATTCTAAACGACATTAAGTCATTTTTCGAGTCAAGCTGAATCAAATTATTCCAGTGTTTTATTATTTATTTGTCGTACAAAACAAAAAAAACTTTTTGAATTCCCGGTGGAAAGAGATTTCCCTAACGAAAAAGCTTTCAACGCTACCCAATACCCTCTCTTTTTCCAAATATTTTTACGAATACGTTTTTTTAATATAGAAGTACGTTTTTTTTTTGGAACTGCCATTCAAAAAATAAAAGGTTATTCATTGATAAAATTGGATGTGAAAGACATCTATTGTTTAAAAACAAATCATTTTTTTTTTTACTATTCATTTCATTATCTGTCTATTTATTCTCTAAATTATACTACCCTTATAAAAATAAAAAAAAAAATATGTGAAAATGGCATAAAATCTTACTAGAACAAAAAAACAATATAATATTAGGAGTTTTTCAATTTCTATTCCATAAATATTCCTGAAAGAATAATGCATAGTTCGGAGTTATTGTGGGTACCTTTCTATACCTATTCAAATAGATATCTATAGGTTGGATTATGCCATATAATAGAAATAGAATTGGTTGAAGTTGATAAAAAAGGCAAAAGTACTTTCGTTTTTATCTCTGTCTATTTTCGACATGCTACATTTATATATGAAAAAAACATCGAACAAGTTTTATCTACCTAATAAAAAAAATTCATCTTTTTTTTTTTTAGTAACTTAGTTATTAAATAAAAATGCCATTTAGTGGAATGGAAGACAATTAATCCGTTCCGAAATGAATTAGTTAATGATTCGAAATAAACAAAGAATAAACAAAAATACCTAGTTCTTAGTTTAGTGGGGAAAAGTATGGGTCATCTTATGATTTTATATCCAAATCAAGTATTTAATTTGGTGTAATTCTTTACTCTTGATCTATGTACATAAATTATTGGAATAGGGAATAATAATTGAAATTTTAATTTGTTCCATCTTCATAAAAATCTTACGTAGTAAAAAAGAATTTTTTATTTTTTTTTACTACTAATTTAGTTATCTCATTTGACTGCTTTGAATTTTTCATTTTTTTGAAGTAGTTGGGAAAGATTCAAAATAACTATGAATAGCAAATTTGATTTACGTTTTTTTTAATACTTTAATTTTTTTTTTATTAATCTCTTTTATAAGAGATTAGAACCGGCGAATCAGAAACAATTAATTAAGAATGAAAAAAAAAAAAAAAAATTATTTTTTTATGGAACATACATATCAATATTCCTGGATCATACCTTTCGTTCCACTTCCAGTCCCTATGTTAATAGGAGTGGGGCTTCTGCTTTTTCCGACGGCAACAAAAAAAATTCGCCGTATGTGGGCTTTTCCTAGTATTTTTTTTTTTTAGTATAGTTATGATTTTTTCGGTCGAACTATCTATTCAGCAAATCGATCAAACTTCTATCTATCAATCCGTATGGTCTTGGACCATCAATAATGATTTTTCTTTCGAGTTCGGATACTTTATTGATCCACTTACTTCTATTATGTTAATATTAATCACTACGGTTGGGATTCTGGTTCTTATTTATAGTGACAATTATATGTCTCATGATCAAGGATATTTGAGATTTTTTGCTTATATGAGTTTTTTCAATACTTCAATGTTGGGATTAGTTACAAGTTCGAATTTCATACAAATTTATATTTTTTGGGAATTGGTTGGAATGTGTTCTTATCTATTAATAGGATTTTGGTTCACACGACCTCTTGCAGCAAGCGCTTGTCAAAAAGCATTTGTAACTAATCGTGTAGGGGATTTTGGATTATTATTAGGAATCTTAGGTCTTTATTGGATAACAGGTAGTTTCGAATTTCGAGATTTGTTCGATATATTCAATAACTTGATTTATAATAATGCGGTTAACTTTTTCTTTGTTACTTTGTGTGCATTTCTATTATTTGCCGGCGCGGTTGCTAAATCTGCGCAATTCCCCCTCCATGTATGGTTACCCGATGCCATGGAAGGGCCTACTCCTATTTCGGCTCTTATCCATGCTGCTACTATGGTAGCAGCGGGAATTTTTCTTGTAGCTCGACTTCTTCCGCTTTTTATAGTCATACCGTACATAATGAATCTAATATCTTTGATAGGTATAATAACAGTCTTTTTAGGAGCCACTTTAGCTCTTGCGCAAAAAGATATTAAGAGAAGTTTAGCTTATTCTACAATGTCTCAATTGGGTTATATGATGTTAGCTCTAGGTATGGGGTCTTATCGAGCCGCTTTATTTCATTTGATTACTCATGCTTATTCGAAAGCCTTGTTGTTTTTAGGATCCGGATCAATTATTCATTCAATGGAAGCTATTGTTGGATATTCTCCAGATAAAAGCCAGAATATGGTTCTATGGGCGGATTAAGAAAGCACGTCCCAATTACAAAAACCGCTTTTTTATTAGGTACCCTTTCTCTTTGTGGTATTCCACCCCTTGCTTGTTTTTGGTCCAAAGATGAAATTCTTAATGATAGTTGGTTGTATTCGCCGATTTTTGCAATAATAGCTTTTATCACAGCCGGATTAACCGCATTTTATATGTTTCGGATTTATTTACTTACTTTTGAAGGACATTTAAACCTTTGTTTTCAAAATTACAGTGGCAAAAAAAGAAATTACTTCTATTCAATATCTCTATGGGGTAAAGAAGAGCCAAAATCAATTAAAAAAGATTTGTGTTTAGTCACTTTATTAACAATGAATAATAATGAAAGAACTTCTTTTTTTTTTCGAAAAAGACCTATCGAATTGCTAGTAATATAACAAATACGCCTTTTATTACTATCTTTCCGTTTGGTGCTACGAAGACTTTTGTTTATCCTCATGAATCAGACAATACTATGTTATTTGTTTGCTTGTATTAGTCCTATTTCCTTTGTTTGTTGGGGCTATAGGAATTCCTTTCAATCAAGAAGGAATAGATTTGGATATCTTATCCAAATTGTTAACTCCGTCTATAAATCTTTTACATCAAAATTCAAATCATTTTTTTGATTGGTATGAAGTTTTGAAAAATGCAACTCTTTCTGTCAGTATAACGTATTTCGGACTATTTATTGCCTACTTTTTATATAAGCCCTTTTATTCATCTTTACAAAATTTGAACATACTTAATTTATTTGTCAAACGAGGACCTAATAGAATTCTTTGGGATAAAATAATCAATTTTCTATATGATTGGTCCTATAATCGTGCTTATATAGATGCTTTTTATACAAGATCCTTAACGGAAGGAATAAGAGCATTAGCTGAACTAATTCATTTGTTTGATAGACGAGTAATTGATGGAATTACAAATGGGGTTGGTATTACGAGTTTTTTTGTAGGGGAAGGTCTAAAATATTTAGGGGGAGTCGTATTTCTTTTTATCTCTTATTATATTTATTTTCTGTATTAGTCTTGTTATTGTGCTTTTTTTTCTTCAACTTTTTTTCTTTTTGAATTTTCTTGATTCCCATCCAGATAAGAAGTTGAAGAAACTGGGCTATTTTTATCACATGTCTCTTTAAAGAGAAAGTGGAATTCATGCTTTGTTTTTCCATTCACTCCGATCTCTTCCGTTTCCTCGATTTTGTCCGGATCCTCCTTTTCTTCCGAAAAAAGGGAAGGAGAAGGA
>CM040444.1:201550-206550 GCA_022749755.1 Azadirachta indica
AGTGCTTTTCTTGCGTATTCTTGATAAACCAGCGTTTAGATATAGATGTAGGACGATCTGGTTGGGAAGTAAGAAGCCCCTTTGACATCTCTTCATCTGCAAAGAATTCTCGATGTGAAAACACAGAGACAAGGGGCTGATCTTTGAATAGGAAAAAGAGTGGATCCGCAGGGTCCCAAATGAATTGGCTTATTCGAAAAAAGCCTTGTTCTTTGGAAAATCTATCTCGTGTCTGGTACTGCATGGTTCTACTCTGCAAGAACTCCGAATCATTCTCTTGAAGCTCATCATCCTTTTCATCATAAATGATCCGCTTGCCCCGAAATGACCCGGCCCGATAGGGAAATCCCAATTCATGGGGCCTTTCGATACAATCAAATAGAAAGCCCCAGGGGCGCCATATTCTAGGAGCCCAGACTATGTGATTGAATAAATCCTCCTCTATCTGTTGCGGGTCGAGGACTCCTTCTCCTTCCCCTTCTTCAAACTCCGATTCGTATTTTTCATAGAGAAATCTCTGATCAACGATAGAACAAGATCCATTTTGCATCATATCTAAGGGATTCCTTGCTTCGGGCCGAAGAAGCAATGTCACTCGATCATTATCAAACCGACTGCAATCTTTTTCTGTCCGTGAGGATCCCACCAGAGCACCTTCTACTTCTAATAGGCCATGGACTAGATCAGAATCATTCTCAACGAGTCTAGAAGAAGTGATCCCGTTTTTTTCATCGGGTCCGGGTAGAGACCAAAGGTCTTGAGCGACCGATCCGGCAGAACAACTCAAAAGATAAAGAAGTATCGTTAATTTCTTCATGCTCGTTCCAAGTTCGAAGTACCATTTGTACAAATAAGAATCCCCTTCGTTACATGATTTCTTCTTCATATAGATAGATATAGGATCTATGAGGCAATTACTTACAAGTACATTTTGTGCAACAGCCCTTCCTATCTGATAGAAAAGGATCCCATGATCCTGAACCGATCTTACCTGGGATCGCAAATCCCAAGTTTGTTTATGAAGAGCAGATCTAATTGTATTAGTGTCTATAATTGATTTCTTCTGTGTAATACTAATCGATAGGGCCTCATTGGTAAGTGCTACAAGATCTCGTGCATTGGAACCCATGGTTATGGACCCGAATCCATTAGTATGGAACATTTTCTTTTCCAAGTGAAATCCCCTAGTATATGAAAGAGTGAAAAAGTGCTTTCGTTGTTGTGGAATAAGAAGCCTTCGTATCTTAATGCATGTATTTAATTTATTCGGGGCTATTAGAGCGGGATCCACTTTTTGGGGAATATGAGTCGAAGCAATAACAAGAATATTTCTAGTGGAACATCTTTCACAATCCCTGGAGAGATAGTTCACTAATAGACCGAGGGATAAGTAATTCGACTCATTCACCTCCAGATCATGAATGTTTGGAATCCATATTATGCAAGGAGACATTGCTTTTGCTAATTCGAATTCAAGGGTGATATAAAATCGGCCTATTTCCGACATCATATCGATAGTTAGCGCATTCATCATAGTTAGAAGCTCCGTATCAAGGTCACGATCGCTATCGTCACTAGCATCAATATCGTTACTAGCATCAATATCGTTACTAGCATCAATATCGTTACTAGCATCAATATCGTCACTATCATCAATAATAAAACCTTTAGGCTTGTTATCCAGGAACTTGTTCAGAAATACTGTAATGAAAGGAACATAGGAGTTTGTCGCTAGGTATTTGACCAAATAGGAGCGTCCGGTTCCTATAGAACCTATCACTAAAATACCCCTAGAGGGGGATAGGGCTAGGCGGAGCGAAAAGGGTTTTCCATGAGATGGGAAATGAAAACTATTAGCCCCACACGAAGTTTGTGAATAAGTGATTGTCTGATAATGAGCAAGGAATATCCGTCTTTCTGCTAAACAGGATGTATTGAACTCATAATTCATTAAATGCTTTTTATGAATGTCAACTAAGTATCGTAAGTAAATTGTTCCCGGTTGTTCAATCATTTGATAACCAGAGTCATTCTTTGATAAATGATCACTATGAGTCAGACTCAATAGAATTTGATCAATCCTTTTTTCTGTCGTTAAGGTGGAAAACTGAACCAAGAATTCTCTTTCTTTATCATCAATCCAATCACTGTTCGCGACCCAGGATTCTATTTTATCATCAATCCAATCACCGTTCCCCTTTTTTCTTTTTCTTATCAATGAATAGATCTCTTTACTTGTATGACTTAGATGTCTCGTATTTCTGGAAAAAGTGATTCGATTGATGGGATTTGGTATGATACTTATGAGATCGATGAGATTGATATTCAAATCTTTCGTCTTAGAATGTATTGATTTAACCCCATCCGCGGGACCACCACCCCATAGCATGTTGCCGCCAAAAGCAGAACCCCGTATTTCTTCTAGAGAATCTCCTAATTGTTCCAGAGCAACTAGAAAGAGATTCTTTAACCAGAAAGAATTCAGTTCAGATGTGGGATACCTATCCAGAAGTTTTCGCAACTCAATCATGTATGATGGAATCATCAAAGATTTGACCTTTTCGAACTCTGTCTGTATCACTATAGGCTCGGGAAACAAAGAGAAGAGATGTGTACAAACGAGAAGTTTGAATAGAGGAACTCCCGAAACATTTGGCGATCTCAGATCAATGGTGACTCATTATTTCGATGAATCATTTCTTCGACAGAAGAAGATTATGTAAACACTTACTCGAAATCTCACTTATCAGATTCCACCATTGTGGAAGACACCATTTTTTCTGAAGAATTTGCCATGATCCATGTCATGAAAAATGGATACAAATTTGTGACTGCTACTTAGACTTAGTACCGGCAATAGGTCTGAAAAAGTATCTAAAAATATCAAATTTAGATATTTGTACCCTGTCGAAGTAAGGAACCATGGCATATATGTTTGGAATAGATTCCATTTTGAGAGAGTTGAAAAAGCACTGTCTCGTTGAAAGGTTCTATACATCTGCCTTTTCTCAACGCATTTCTTTAGACAAAGACTCCGTTTTTTCCTCTTTTCGGATGGTAAATATTTCTCAGAACATGGAGTGTGAATCAAACCCATGTTTGAATTGAAATTGAATACTGATGCAAGAACATTTGGAGGTTGACAATATCTCAGATGTGTTCGAAATGGCTGCGATCAATAGATCGGATCGAATTGGTTTGTGGAAAATCGTTAGGTATGAATATGTTAGATACCTGTGACTCGATTGGTGAAATAGTATCTCTCTCCAAAAAAGCATGTTTTTTTTTACTCCATCATTATTTCGATGAATCATTTCTTCGACAGAAGAAGATTATGCTTTTTTGGAAACCAATCGAGTCACAGGTTACACAAAGTCGAAAGGTCTCAAATCTTTCCCTTTTCCAATTCGATCCGATTATTAGTTCGTAGAGCATTTACTCGATTCCACACCTCTAAGATTGTCAATTTTGAAAAAACTTACATTTTCAGATATGAATCTATCTGAGAGAAGAACTTGCATCAGTATCTCAATTTCAATTCAAACATGGGTTTGATTCACACTCCATGTTCTGAGAAATATTTACCATCCGAAAAGAGGAAAAAACGGAGTCTTTGTCTAAAGAAATGCGTTGAGAAAAGGCAGATCCTTTCAACGAGACAGTGCTTTTTCAACTCTCTCAAAATGGAATCTATTCCAAACATATATGCCATGGTTCCTTACTTCGACAGGGTACAAATATCTAAATTTGATATTTTTAGATACTTTTTCAGACCTATTGCCGGTACTAAGTCTAAGTAGCAACAAATTGTATCCATTTTTCATGATATTATGCATGATCATGAAATTTCGAAAAAATGTACAATGTGTCTGATAAGTGAGATTTCGAGTAAGTGTTTACATAATCTTCTTCTGTCCGAAGAAATGATTCATCGAAATAATGAGTCACCATTGATATCGACACATCTGAGATCGCCAAATGTTCGGGAGTTCCTCTATTCAATCCGTTTCCTTCTTCTTGTGTTGCTGGATATCTCGTTTGTACACATCTTCTCTTTGTTTCCCGAGCCTATAGTGAGTTACAGACAGAGTTCGAAAAGGTCAAATCTTTGATGATTCCATCATACATGATTGAGTTGCGAAAACTTCTGGATAGGTATCCCACATCTGAACTGAATTCTTTCTGGTTAAAGAATCTCTTTCTAGTTGCTCTGGAACAATTAGGAGATTCTCTAGAAGAAATACGGGGTTCTGCTTTTGGCGGCAACATGCTATGGGGTGGTGGTCCCGCGGATGGGGTTAAATCAATACATTCTAAGACGAAAGATTTGAATATCAATCTCATCGATCTCATAAGTATCATACCAAATCCCATCAATCGAATCACTTTTTCCAGAAATACGAGACATCTAAGTCATACAAGTAAAGAGATCTATTCATTGATAAGAAAAAGAAAAAAGGGGAACGGTGATTGGATTGATGATAAAATAGAATCCTGGGTCGCGAACAGTGATTGGATTGATGATAAAGAAAGAGAATTCTTGGTTCAGTTTTCCACCTTAACGACAGAAAAAAGGATTGATCAAATTCTATTGAGTCTGACTCATAGTGATCATTTATCAAAGACTCTGGTTATCAAATGATTGAACAACCGGGAACAATTTACTTACGATACTTAGTTGACATTCATAAAAAGCATTTAATGAATTATGAGTTCAATACATCCTGTTTAGCAGAAAGACGGATATTCCTTGCTCATTATCAGACAATCACTTATTCACAAACTTCGTGTGGGGCTAATAGTTTTCATTTCCCATCTCATGGAAAACCCTTTTCGCTCCGCCTAGCCCTATCCCCCTCTAGGGGTATTTTAGTGATAGGTTCTATAGGAACCGGACGCTCCTATTTGGTCAAATACCTAGCGACAAACTCCTATGTTCCTTTCATTACAGTATTTCTGAACAAGTTCCTGGATAACAAGCCTAAAGGTTTTATTATTGA